>JAJOOH010008558.1:0-27477 GCA_029582605.1 Solanum gracilifrons | reverse complement strand
GTTAAGTTTATGTGTGTCTTTAGGATTTCGGTCATAGTCTAAGGGCAACCTGTGCCTTATCCCAACTTCTACTTTTAATAATATCATTAATTCCATGACTTTTAAGTTTTCATATTCATAACCCCTAAATATCATATATTTATATAAAAGAGAACCCTAGGCCCGCCTATGTGGCGCCACCACAAACCAGGATCCCTTTTAATTTATTTTATTTTCAAAACTAGCCTTCCTCTTCATGAAAAGTTGTGACTTTTACGAAAAGTTGCGACATTTATGAAAAGTTGCGACTTTTATGAAAAGTTGTGACTTTTATGAAAGGTTATGACCTTTCCGAAGTGTTATGAAAAGTCGTGACTTTTATGAAAGGTTGTGACCTTTCCGAATGGTTGTAACTTTTCTGAAAGGTTGTAACTTTTCCCAAAGAGTTGTGACCTTTCCGATAAGGCACGATAAACATTTGTTCACACTACCCTTTGTTGTCTATTAATTGAGGAATTTTCTCTTATTTAAGAATAACAAAAATTCTGAACTTCTTCTGGATAGTTAAAATTTTTGTGTACTTTGCTCCTATTGAGTGGCTCACTGACATCATTAATTTTGTATCAATACACTGGTATGCTTTTTACAGTGATTAATTTTTACTTATATTATTAATTGTTATTTTTGAGTATATACTTTAAAATTTGTTGTTTATGTTTCTGCAATGTTATTGTTATAAGTATTTGTTAGTGCAGATTAACAAACATTAATTAAGTATTCAGACAAGTTTTCTCTACTGGAAGTGTTGAAGGTACAATAAAAAAATATCTTACAAATCTCTAATTTCTTCATCAACAACGTCATTCCTTCACATACAAGGATGATAATTTTGTTCATTAAAAAGTCATTTGAGAGTTAATAACTTTGCATGCCCATATTTTTTGGATTTTATATTGTAAGTTATTTATTTTTACTAAATTTTATCAGTGGGTATTATGAGTACTTTAAGAATTGAAGGTTGATTGAAGTGTTAGTCAATCTTTTGAGGTATGCTATTTCAAAATATAGAAAGTTTTCTGGTTAGAATGATTTGTTATCATCATTCGATATCTAATAGTTTACTCCATTTAATGTATGTTTTTCTCGTTGTTTAGTTGTCCACTTAAAATTGTATTGACTATTTTTCTTTTGGTATGTATATGATCTCACTTGGACAAAACTTTCGTCCTTTTAATGTTTTTCTTTTTTCGTTCTCATTCGACTCTTTTAAATATTTTTGCTGTGACTAATGACTATTTTCGGCAAGCTTAATTTGAAGAATATGAAAGAAAACCTACTATAAATAAAAGTAATATCTTAAGCTACAAAATATATGTCTATTAACATAGATTTGTTGGCATTCATGTCCCAAGTCATTGCTGAGCATTTGAGTTATCTAAGTTAGACCCATTTTTAATTTTTTCATGTTCGATATATTTCTTTAACATGAGTCTAGAATCCAATATTTGATCTACTTGTACTTTCATAATGCAACAATTATACGTACATATTTCTGAAAAAGTTGTAAAGTTTCATTGATGAAGCATGTAGAAAGGCCTTCAGAGCAATAGTTTGATGAAGAATGAATTTCTAAAAGGGTCAACAATATTATTTTGTTGTTGTTTCAAATTTATTTTTATCCTTCTACAATTTTTGTTAGAGTAACAAAGTAACAATAACGAAAAGTGTTGAACGTTGGATCTCAGACAAGTAGATTGTCTCTAAAAAAATTATTTATGTTGTTGTGGTGTACATTTATTTTAACCATAAAATGATCAGATTCTATATATTTCATGTACAAAAAAATAGAAAAAGTGATACATCATCGCTACATAAAAACATCACTCAATTTTAACAAGACAATTATATCAACAAACATATATTATGATAAATTATGTAAAATATAAAAATGATTAGATATCAAGATATTTTTCATCATTTTTTTAATATTTACAATTTTCGAGATATGTGATAATGCCAAATCATTTAATTTCTGTTGAAATGTTCTTAAAACCTACCAAAATTCACTTTGTTTCTTTCTTATTATAGTCAATTATTGAAAAGATTGTTCAAAAGCTTAGAAAGATTATTTATGGCCGCACGGGTAAATTTCCTAGTTAAATTATAATTTAAGATACTTTATGATATTCCTCAATTTTTGTCAATATAAATTCAAAAGTTTTTTGTTTCATGAAATTCCAACTCAAGATTATTTTTTATATTTCATTGTTATTTGTAGTATACTTCTATTATTAAATTCATGTGTTAACTTGACATGATGAAGACGACTCTTGAATGTTGATTAATTTGCCAAAAAGGGTGTCCACCAAGTGCTCAAAAAAGTAGGCATTTATTTTTTTTTCCATATTTTTTATCTATTTTATTATGATAAGGTTTTAAGGAAGATGTGTGTTTGTGTTTTCTCCATGTAACTTCTTTAGTTTGAATTTGTATAATTTTTTATTCATGCAAGTCATTGTTTTTGTTTAGATGCAAATTAGTTATTGTAATCTTTGTGTGTAGTAATACTAACTATTAACCAAAGTTCAACAATATTATTGTACATTTATTTAATAAAATTTAAAAGCCTAAATATTTACTACTTTGACCTTTTATTTCCCCCCATAAAGAATAAAAATATTTTAAAGTCACGCCTCAGTTCCCATTAAGACGGACAGGCACCCGATGCACTAAAGGCCCGAGAGAACCAACATGTAACTTGTGCTTGCTATGCATATACCTATGACAATCTTAAAGTTGAGACAAGTTCACTTAGGATGCAACGATACGAACCAACATAAATAGACCCAAAACTTATATACAAGACTTGGCAGTTGAGGCCACAACTGGTTAAGAGACAAGACACAACATAACGATATACATTAGTGTACAAAGCCTCTAAAAGATAGAAATCTTAGTTTAGGGCGGGACAAGACCTCGCATTACCCTTAACTATCATATGGTAACAAAATAGGTGCCAAAGAGTCGGTAAGCCGTGACCTGGAGCTTTACCAATAGCAGTTGAGTACCTGTGCTCTTACTAAAGAGGCATACTAGCTGGAGTACCTATGCATGCATCATGAAATGCAGCATCCCCGTAAGGAACGTCATAACGAAAAACTGTACTGAATATGTAAGACAATAAGATATGTAAAACAAGGCTCAAATAAAATCAAGTATCCGTATATATGTGCATAAATCAGAATAGGAGGCCACCTTTGTTACTTTTGCGGGAGCATGTATGTTACATTCATTTCTTTACTTTTCAGTGTGTTATGATCTTTATAATACATGTGATGCAAATGACCAGCTGATCAGTGGTAGAAGATGACACATATTAGGCATTTTAACCCCTAGGATGTTGTCCTCATAATTACACAAATTGGGATTGGCTCATACTGGGTTTTCACTCCTGAGTTTCCACCCTTCTGTACCAATTGAGATCGACCCATGCTAGGCTTTTTTCCCTGGGCTGCCACCTATAATTATACATATTACTTCACTTAGATTCATTAATCTTTGAGATTGTTGTTTTGGTGGTCATAACCATTTTTGTGATTTGGAACTATGGACCAGTAGTTGAAGACATGAAAATAATAACTTCAAGGCAGTAAGAATGACACAAGGAGTCTGTAACATCAATGCATTATTTATGAGCTTAAATGACACAATTGACTTCAATTGACTAAGAGGAGAATTCACCAAGATTGCTTTTGCAAATACAATTTCTATACTAGCACATAGGAGGATAATTACACAAGTATAGAGTGATGAACATATAATGAAGTAATTCTACACACTAAGGAGGGATGGGGGGATATTGTTAGCTCTTTTGAGATTGTACGCTGTCACTATGTTTCCTTTACTAGGAATATAACTTAGGAGATTCACTTCGTTGATATAAATCACAAATATCATATTTCATGACAAGGAATATGGAATCGAATAGCCTTACATACTTTATTTTCTTAACAATACAACTATCACGATTCAACCTCACTTTTTGGGCTCTAATCTACAATATAAGTCATGATTAAGCTAGTGTTAGAAGCTAATCACATTAAGTCCCTCGAAAAATAGTAGCTAAATACTTTTTCTCGCTGGTCGAGCTTTCTACAAAAAAAGCGATGCAAGAATGTATTATTTTATCTAAGCTTCTTCCCTGTGCATTAGCTACCCCCATCATAGATGGTTCAGCCACGCCACAAAAGGTAGGCCCATACCATCCTTATACAAATGGTGAACCACCACACCATTCTTCTATACATTAATACAACTTCATACATCTTTTGCCAAGATAACATAAGGTTGCCACTCTCAATCTCCAAAAATCTTTTAGCATAATAAGAGAATATTGAACTAAAGGATTTAACACCATCCATGAGTTCTTTACAAATATATACGAAATTCTCCACCCTAAAGCTGTATTTAAAGAGAGGCAAAAATGGGCAGTAGCCTTATCTTAGTTTCTAGAAATTTAACCTATAAACTTGTACTTCAAAAACTGAAACTCTTCTTCAAACTTTTACTTGAAAATGGGGACAATATTGAAGAACCCTAACATTTTTTAGGCCTTCTGTTTGAATCCAAGAAAGACCAAGAGAGAAACTTAATAAATCTAAAATTTTACAAGTTAAAAATGAAGCAAAAAATATGATCTTTATCCCTTTAAAAAGGAGGTGCATTGGCCGACTTTCTTTGCCAATTTTGGGCCATATATTGTCAAGTAGGTGACCCACCTACTTGTACTTTTAACTTGGGCCTTTAAGGACTTCAACACTTGTTGGATCTTGCTGGCAATTATCCTTATATTCTTGTCAATTTGGAACATAATTTATGCAAGTAGCTGATCCACCTACTTGGACTTTTAAGTTGGGCCATTTTAGACTTAAGAATATTGGGCCTAGGCTGTCCATTTTCCCATTATTCTTCTACTCTTGGGCCAGATTAATGCAAGTAGGTGGTAGTGTACTTGGTCCAATTACATGGTCAAAAGAGTATTAGTAGGTGATTCACCTACTTTTGGGCTGGTCAATAAGTCAAAGTAGGTGATGCACATACTTGTCACCTACTAGCTTAGTTAAGTCTTAGTAGGTGATGCACCTACTTGGTCCTTTGGACTGGTCAATAAGTCAAGGTAGGTGATGCACCTAATTGTCACCTCCTAGCTTAGTTAAGTCAAGCAAGCAACTCATTTATTTTATTTCATTTTCTAAATCTTACTTCCTTTTGCTTTAAATAAGCACTTCGCCTTAAACTTTATATTCAAATACGACCTTACTATCTCAAGTTTAAATGCTTTCGTCGGATTGACTTGGAGTATACATGCTGAAACATGCAAGGCAAACATCACCTTCCAATCTATTTTAAACCAACACTACTTATCTAAGAAATATGGTCCCTCACCTATACCATAAGTCTATGTCAAGTTTCATATGAATAAAAGTAGCATATGGAGTTCCATTAATACAATTTATAGTCATGTTATTATTTCGGTAGTTGTATTGTATTCCTACAAACAAAGACATTGTAAGACTTTATAGAAATGATCACATTAGATTTATTATATTTTTCTTACATACTTGTGATATGCCGCGAAATCGTACCACATTTGACGCTTCATAACTATGAACTAATACTGGAATTAAGTGATATTTCGGGATTATTTTATGGGTTTGTTAATTGTGTAGGCACAATCTGGGTTTTACAGAAAAAGAAGCAGAACTGATGTCGACAAGTGAAGTTCACGACCAATGTAACGAACCGTTAACTTCATAACGGTCCGTGGTTGAGTTCGTGAAAGTAAGGCAGAACTGGGCCCTGAAAAAGATGAAAAGCAAGAACAACCCAAGTAAAGCTCACGGAGGGGTATACGGGCCGTTGTTATTTACACGGACCGTGGTACCTACCGCGAAGTTAAACCAATATAAAAGCAGGAAAGAATTACAAGAAGATTTGGTCAAGTGAAGACCACGAGTGACTTCACTGGCCGTGACACTCACTACGGACCGTGGTGTCTCTCGTGGTACATTCCAGTGACCAAGTTTGAAGAACCACTCTGGGGAAGATCCAAGGCAAGACCACGGAGGGATTCACGGTCCGTGAATCCCTTGACGGAACGTGATAGTGGCCGTGACAGGGCCCGACAAATCAGTCCTAACTTGATTAGGACTCATTTTAAACATTCCATTTTGAATTACTTTAGGTCGTTTTTGAGGGGGGAATGGAGCATCTGACGTTACAGAAGAGGAACGAAAAGAAACTGGAGGGGGAGATTTTAGATTGAGATTATTGTCTTCGGTGGGACATAGTTCCTTTCGATCATGAGACTAACAAGTGGTTGTTGATTTACCGATTATTTTTGTAAGTAATTCTTAATATGTTTTCATTATCTATGATTGATTCTTTGCATAAAAATATGAGTGGCTAAACGTCAAGACAGGGTGTGTGGGATCTATGATGATATTCTAGTTGTGATTCCGTAAAATAAGTAAAAAGGCAATCTTTGTTTACAACTAGTAGTTTACAACTTTCATTATCATTTTAGTCTATTGAGTGCACGCTTTAGACAGGCTTGTATTTGGTGTTTGTTCGAGAGAAAAGCACCAGTTGGGAAAAAACTAAACTAAGTTTACGAATTGGAGTTAAGGTCGGATTTCGAGAGAAGGGATCTTTAACACCGAATTAAATTAAGCGAAGTCTAATATCGATAACACTTTAGGTTCGAGAGAATTAGAGTGGATATTATCTAATTAGGCTAAGAAGCGTTAGATTTATCTAAGTCGCTAAGAGTCTGTAAACATTGATTTACTTGACACTCAATTTACGGAAGAGCGTTATAATCATCGTCATAGTGAACACAAAACCTGGTTTCTTTAAATTGATTGAATCAACTTACAACGATATCTTTTGTGAACTGTGTAACTAAGTTTTGACTGGAAGTACTTGCTGATAGAATATTTTTCAATTAAACCAAACTTTACTTTCCTTGTTAATTGTTTAGGAAATAGTAACGACAATTGAGTAAATGCGATAGCGAAACTTTATCTGTAAAGAAATTCTCTGTGGGATCGACCTCAACTCTAGTTGAGTTCTGTAAATTGACAAAGACCGTTTACATTCCTTATTAGGAGTGCAAGTTTTGACGTATCAACTTCTTATATTCATGTTTAAATTTGACTTGAATAATAAAGTGAAGGATATTGAATGATGATCGGCTTGTGGGAATGAATTTAGACAAGAGTTTGAAAAATTATGCATTAATTTCGTATTTTGTCTTCTATTGTTTTAATGATTAGGATCATAAGAATGATGTTGCCGTATTTACTTATTTATTTATTTATTTCTGTTCTCCCCATAATTTTTGTTGTTTTATATTATTATACGATTTTTTTGTTATCGTAAGTTTATAAATTTGTTGTCCAATATAACAACTAACAAAACGTTTTTATTTATGAAATCACTTGTACGTTTTGATATATATAATATATATGAACATATTATAAATAATTCTCATATCATATTTTAATTAAACTATTGACATTTTATCATTTTTTTAACCATGTGAAGCACATATAAATTCACTAATTAAAATTAAAGTGTTACCAATAAAAAAAAACAATCATATTTTCTTTTAAAACAATCATAAATTCATTAATTAAGCTTCAGCTCCTTCTTATTTTACTCCTTCTGCTTCTTCTCCTTCTTCTTCTTCTCCTTCGCTTCTCTTCCATCTTTTTCACCTCCTCCTCCTTCTTCTTCTTCTTCCTCCTCCTCGTGCTCCTCTTCCTCCTCCTATTCCTCCTCTTCTTACTCTTCTTCCTCTTCCTCTTCCTCTTCCTCTTCCTCCTCTTCTTCCTCATCCTCTTCTTCTTCTCCTCCTCCTCCTTCTTCTTCTGCTCCTTCTGCTTCTTCTCTTTCTTCTTTTCCTTCTGCTTCTTCTCCTTCTTCTTATGCTACTTCTTCTTTTCCTCCTCCTCTTCCCCCTTTCTCTCCTCTTTCTCCTCCTCTTTCTTCTTCTCCTCTCCCTCTTCTTATTCCTTTTCCACTTCTTCTTCTTCTTCTTCTTCTTCTTCTTCTACTTGTTTTTTGTCCTCTATTTCTTCTTCATCTTCCTCTTCTTCTTCCTCTTCCTCCTCTTCTTCCTACTATTCCTCTTCTTCTTCTTCTTCTTCTTCTTACTCTTCTTCTTCCTTTCGTTCCTCTTCCTCTTCCTCCTCCTCCTCCTCCTCCTCTTCCTCTTCCTCTTCCTCTTCCTCTTCTTCTTCTTCTCCTCCTCCTTCTGCTTCTACTCTTTTTTCTTCTGCTCTGTATGTTTCTTTTCCTTTTACTTCTTCTCCTTCTGCTTCTTCTCTTCCTCTTTCTCCACCTTATTCTTTTTTTTATTCCACTTTTTCTTCTACCTCTTGCTCCTCGTCCTCTTCTTCCTCCTTTTCCTACTCGTCCTCCTCTTCCTCCTCATCCACCTCTTCTTCCTTTTCTTCTTCCTCTTCTTCCACTTCTTCCACTTCTTCCTCACTCTCTTCTTCCTCTTCTTCCACTTCTTCCACTTCTTCCTCACTCTCTTCTTCTTTTTCTTCTTCCTCTTCTTCCTCTTAGTCCTCTTCATCCTCTTCCTGCTCTTCCTAATCTTCTTCCTCTTCCTCTTCTTCCTTCTCTTCTTCGTCTTCTTCTTCTTCTTCTTGTTCTTGTTCTTGTTCTTGTTCTTGTTCTTCTTTTTCTTCTTCTTCTTCCTCCTGTTCTTCTTCCTCTTCCTCTTCCTCTTCTTCTTCCTGTTCTTCTTCATCTTCCTCTTCTTCTTCATCTTCCTCTTCTTCTTCTACCTCTTCCTCTTCTTTTTCCTCTTCTTCCTATTCCTCTTCCTCTTCCTCTTCCTCTTCCTGTTCTTCTTCCTCTTCCTCTTCTTCTTCTACCTCTTCCTCTTCTTCTTCTTCTTCCTCTTCGTTTTCCTCCTCTTCTTTCTCATCCTCTTCTTCCTATTCCTCTTCTTCTTCTTCTTCTTCTTCTTCTTCTTCTTCTTCTTTTTCTTCTTCTTCTTCTTCTTTGTTGTAACGACCCGAGAGCACCCCCTACCTGTTACATGTGTATTCGACCTCTTAGAGGTCTTATACAAGCTTTAGCATTCATTCATCGCATAAATCATAAAAGTCACTAAGAATTTAAAAACTTTACTTACAAATAAGACATTTCATTAAAATAGCAAGCGGAAGACTTTCTAGACTTTATACATGATGTCTCAAAACCATCTAATACTTGAATACAACAATGGGACTAAAAGCCCATACAAGACTTAAAGACAATAATAGAAATACATCAAAAGGAACATGTAGGGTGTTGTCCTCGAATCTTTGAGTACTCACAAAGTCTTCATCGTCAACACTTAGAAACCTATCAAGTAGCCATGACATGTCACCATCTCCCAATCTCTACACTTTAGTCAAAAGGGAAAGAAATGGGTTAGGACAATTAAGTACTAAACATAGAGACCATGCAAAAACATGCTTCAACAAACATTTACAAGGAATATATGCTTTCATAACATTTTTGATAAAACCTTCACTTCACAAGTATAAGAGATATAATACATGTCAACATTCACATATAAGACCATAGCCAACTATACACATACTCAACATATCCATATCCAACCCATGCTTAACTTTAGAAGAACACATGCCATTTCATTACCATAGGACCTCTACCTAATATAACCTTAAGACACGCTTGAGTGAGACAATAAGTGACCGCTCATACAATCTCTTCAAGCCCACTTAAGTGTTCCTCAAGATTACCTTAGATAAGGACATTTCCTTTACAACATAACATTAATAGACCAACATTATTTAAGAAACCACTTAGGAGACCTTCAAGCACATAAGGGGACTTTCACATAATAGTCGTTACACTTAGGGAACTCACTTTAGTATCTTCAAAGCCTACTCGTGCCATGTGTAGATAGCATCCCATACTACTACGTACATGTTGTAGAACCTATCCAATAACTATAGTGCACATCCCACATGATGGGAATAGGCATAACCGACATAGACCATACTAGCTAGGCATGGAATCCGAAGTCTATCCTACTCCGTGGAGGTTGTTCTACTTGCCAAGGGTAGAGCTGGTAAGCAACCCATGTAGGCACATGGTTTGGGGGATGTCCAAGGAAGTTTATTGTGCCTAATCTCATACTTAACTAGGCCACCTTCCCAACCACATCCACTCGGTGCTAGCCTTGTTTCCCATAGAATATTCAATCACATATGTACTAGAGAGGGTTCCTTTTCTAGTTCAACCAACTCATAGTACCTCTTCCCAAGAAAGGCCCTATTTCTTAGTCATAGCCAATAAAGGTTCATAAGGGTAGCTCATTTAACTTTCTTAGATAAGGATTCTTATGCCGTTCCGGCTCCATTCATCTCTAAGTCTATCATTTCACTCAAGAAGGGAACATCGCCCTAAGGCCCATCCTTCAAGGTTATACATTTACTTAGGAAAGCTAGACTTATGAAAAGGCACCATTTCTTAGTTCAGCCGATTCAAGTCTTGGCCTATAATTCCTCTTTTAACATTTATAGAAAGGGCACCATCTCTTAGTTCTATCCCACTACACACATTCATACATTCAAGACTTTAAGTAACAAGAAGAGACACTTTAGTCTAATAATCAAGCCACAACATTATCATTTGAGGACACTTGATAATCCAACATCATTACATAAATACATCATTAGAACATCTTCACATTATAGCATCACACAAACTTTACATATAGCTTCATATAGGACTTTACATATAGCCTCATATAGAACTTTACACATAGCTTCATTTATATATAATAACACAACAATACAACAATACTCCTATAATGCCCTTTATGGACGCAATCATAATTCAAAAGCAACAAGTAACACTTCCACCAAAGGTGGATCCAACCTAAGAAACAATTATAGCAATATTAACAGATCAAGCCATCTTACCACCTTTCAAAGGCCATAAGCCACAATACTCAATTCCACGCCAATTATACAATATTCATCAAGTTAGGTCAACTTACCCTCTTTCCATACCTATATTCATCATCCTCATATTCCAACAATTAACAATACAATAACAATGATAATAAAAACATTCAACTATACAAGCTAAGCTATACAATATCCAATAACCAACATAAAGGCTAAATCCCAACTTATGACCATTCAAGGCTACTACCTCACATTATACAATCCAATAACAATTTCCAACAATTCAACATAGTTAAGATCATATAAGAACAGCCCACATCAAACCACTGAATAATCCTTCATCAATTACTCAAAATCATTAAACCCACTTTAGGCTAAATTTAAAGAATTTGAGAAGACATGGGTTCACAAATATTTCTTTCTTAAAACCATAAGTAATCATTAATCACAACATGAAACATAATTTAAAATTATTTAATGCAAGAACCCATGCTTAGAGTTCGAAATAGGGTTTTGTGTATTTGAAAAACCTTGAAAACCTTTTGATTGGGCTCCTTGAAAGAAAGAATAATCAAGGATAAAGGATCCACATACCTTAATCATCAAGAAACAAATGAAATTGAAGAAGAAATCAGTAGCCACCATCAACCCTAGCTCCATCTTTCACCTTGAGCTTCCATGGGTTTTTGAGAGAGTTTTGAGAGAGGGAGGGTTTGGAATTTAGGAGAATGACTTTAAATATTTAAATATACTTAAAACACTTAAAATAATAACCCAAGGTACCCAAAATACCCCTCACTTAGTTGGACCTTATTAAACAAGTCTAACTTGAGTTTTATTTTCGCAGATTTCGTCGGGAAATAAGTCCACGATGCGGAGGTGTTTCCACAAGTTTCTGAAAATTAAATTTCAAGACGGAAGAGTCCGCGACATGTCCGCGACGCAAACCAAACATTTGGGCCTTGGTGGAGCTAGTCCGCGATGCGGACATGCTCCCTCCAAGCATAACTTTAAGTTGCCTTGGCAGCTTGCTTGGCCAAGGTTGGGGTCCTCCTCGGGGACCCTTAGGGTGGCGCCCGGGTGTCGTATCTGAACATTTTGACCCTAAAAACATTTATTAAGACACTAGGGTCACCTCCACTAATTTTAGACTCCAGACAACACATAAAAACATGAACAACATACTAGAACACACCAACACGTAAAAGAGTAGTTTCCGAACGTCTTGGTCGTCCCTTGACGTTTGACTTCCAAACTACTTTAACTGACTAAAAAGGCTATTCTTCATTATTTTAACAAGTTATTAATTCATAAAACCCATGTGTGGCTGTACTTTATCCTACTTCATTTTGAGGGGTGTAACATTTGTCTTCTCCATTTTCGTCTTCCCCTTCTCCATTTTTTTCTTCTCCTTGTTCTTCCTGTCCTTCTTCTTCTTATTCTTCTTCTTCTTCTTCATATATTTTTTCTTCTTCTTATTCCTCCCGCCCTTCTTCTTCTTCTTCCTCCTCCTTCTTCTTCTTCCTTATTCTTCTTCTTATTCTTCCTCCTTCTTCTTCTTCTTCCTCTTCTTCCTCTTCCTCCTCCTCTTCATCTTCATCTTCCTCTTCTTCCTCGTCTTCTTCTTCTTCCTCTTATTTTTCTTCCTCTTCCTCCTTTTCCTCTTCGTCCTCTTCTTCCTCCTGTTCCACCTCTTCTTCTTCTTCTTCTTTTTCTTCTTCTTCTTATTATTCTTCTTCTTCTTCTTCCTCTTCTACTTCTTCCTATTCATCCGTTTCCTCCACGTCCTCTTATTCCTTCTATTCCACCTCTTCCTCGTCTTCCTCTTCCTCCTTTTCCTTCTTCTTTTGCTCCTTCTTCTTATGCTCCTTTTGCTTCTCCTACTTCTCCCTTCCTATTCCTCCTTCTCATTCTCCTCCTCCTTCTCTCCTCCTCTTCCTCCTCGTCCTGATCTTCCTAATCTTCCTACTCTTCCTCTTCTTCTTCTTCTTCTTCCTCTTCCCTTTCCTCTTCTTCTTCTTTCTCTTCTTCTTCTTCTTCTTCTTCTTCTTCTTATTCTTCTTCTTCTTCCTCTTCTTTTTCTTCCTATTCTACTTCTTCCTCTTCCTCCTTTTCCTCGTCGTCCTCCTCTTCCTCCTGTTTCACATCTTCCTCTTCTTCCACTTCTTCTTCTTCTTCTTCTTCTTATTCTTTTTTTTTTTTTTCTCTTCTTTCTTTTCTTCCTCATCTTCCTCTTCCTTCTCTTCCTTTTTGTCCTCTTTATCTTCTTCCTTTTCTTCTTTTTCCTCATCATCATCTTCTTATTCCTCTTCGTCTTCTTCTTCTTCCTCTTCTTCATCCTCTTCTTCTTTGTCTTCCTCTTCCTCTTCTTCCTCTACTTTTTCCACTTCTTCATCTTCTTGTTCCTTTTCTTCTTCCTTTTCTTCCACTTCTCTTACTCCTCCTCCTCCTCTTCTTCCTTTTCTTTTTCCTCTACTCCTCCTCCACCTCCTCCCCCTACTCCTTCTTCTTCTTGTTCTTTTTCTTTTTCTTTCTCTTTTTCTTCTTCCTCCTCCTCTTCCTTCTGCTCCTCGTCCTCTTCTTACTACTCTTCCACCTCCTCCTCCTCTTTCTCTTTCTCTTCTTCCTCTTCTTCTTTTTCTTCTTCTTTTTCTTCTTCTTCTTCCTCTTCTTCTTCCTTTTTTTCATCCTATTTTTCATCTTCCTCTTCCTCTTCTTCCTCTTCTTCATCCACTTCTTCTTCTTCTTCTTACTTCTCTTTTTCCTCTTCCTATTCGTCTTCCTCTTCATCCTCTTCTTCCTCTTCCTCTTCGTCTTTTTCTTCTTCTCCTCCTCCACGTCCTTCTTCTCTTCCTCCTTCTTCTTATGCTTCTTCTTCTTCTTTCTCTTCTTCTTTTTATCCTTCTATTTTCCTCCTCCTCTTCCTTTATCTTCTTCTTCCTCCTCTTCCACCTTCTCTTTCTCCTCGTCGTCGTCATCCTCTTCCTCCTCTTCCTCCTATTACTCATCTTCCTCTTCTTCTTTTTCTTCTTCTTCTTCTTCTCCGTCTTCCTCTTCTTCTTCTTCTTCCTCTGCCTCTTCCTCTTTCTCTTCCTCTTCTTCATTTTCCTCTTCTTCTTCCTCTTCCTCTTATTTTTCCTCTTCCTCTTCCTCTTCCATTTCTTCTTCTTCATCTTCTTCTTCCTCTTCTTCACCCTCTTCTTTTTCGTTTTCTTCTTCGTTTTCTTCCTCTTCCTTCTGCTCATGCTCCTCCTTCTTATTTTTATGTTTCTTCTTTCTCTTTTTCTTCTTTCTCCTCCTCTTCCTTCTGCTCTTCGTCCTCATCTTCCTCCTTTTCCTTCTCTTCCCCCTCTTCCATTTCTTCTTCTCTTTCCTCTTCTTCTTTTTTTTCGTGGTCTTCTTCTTCTTCTTTTTCCTCTTTTGTTTTTTTTTCGTCTTCTTCTTCTTTTTCCTTTTTGTCTTCTTCTTCATCTTTTTCTTCTTCTTCTTCTTATTCATCTTCCTCTTCCTCATCTTCCTCTTTTTCTTCTTCTTCTTCTTCTTCTTCTTCTTCTTCTTCTTCTTCTTCTTCTTCCTCTTCTTATTCATCTTCCTCTTCCTCATCTTCCTCTTTTTCTTCTTCTTCTTCTTCTTCTTCTTCTTCTTCTTCTTCTTCTTCTTCTTCCTCTTCTTTTTCTTCTTCTTCTTCTTCTTCTTCTTCGTCTTCTTCTTCTTCTTCTTCTTCTTCTTCTTCTTCTTCTTCTTCTTCATCATCATCATCATCATCATCTTCTTCTTCTTCTCCTCTCCTCCTTCTCTTCCTCCTTCTCCTCCTCTTTCTCCTCCTCCTCGTCCTCCTCGTCCTCTTCCTCCTCCTCCTCCTCTTTCTTCTTCTCCCTCTTCTCCTTTTTCTCTTTCTTGTCCTCCTCCTCCTTGTCCTCCTTCTTCTTATGCTCCTTCTGCTTCTTCTCCTTCTTCTTATTCTCATTATTCTTATGCTCATTCTGCTTCTCCTCCTACTCCTCTTCCTTCTTCTCCTTCTTATTTTACTCCTCCTTCTTTTCCTCTTCTTCCTCCTCGTCCTCCTTGTCCTGCTCTTCCTGCTTATCCTCCTCTTCCTCTTCTTCTTCTTCTTCTTCTTCTTCTTCTTCTTCCTCCTCTTCCTCTTCCTCCTTTTCTTCTTCTTCTTCTTCTTCGTCTTGTTCCTCTTTTTCTTCTTCTTCTTATTTTTCTTCTTCTTCTTCATATTCTTCTTCTTCCTCTTTCTACCTTTCATCCTCGTCCTCCTCTTCCTCCTGATCCACTTCTTCCTCCTCTTCTTTCACTTCTTTCTCTTTTTCTTCTTCTTCTTATTCATTTTCTCCTGCTTTTTCCTCTTCTTCCTCTTCCTCCTTTTCCTCTTTGTCCTCTTCATCTTCTTCCTTTTATTTTTGTTCTTCATCATCTTCTTCTTCCTCTTCTTCATCCTATTCTTCTTTTTCTTCTTCTTCTTCCTCCACTTCTTGCATTTCTTCCTGTTCTTCTTTCTTTTCTTCCACTTCTCTTCCTCTTCTTCCTCCTCCTCCTCCTCCTACTCCTCCTCCTCTGCTCCTCCCCCACCTCCTCCCCCACCTCCTTATTCTTCTTCTTGTTTTTCTTCTTTTTCTTCCTCTTTTTCTTCTTCCTTCTCTTCTTCCTTCTGCTCCTCTTCCTCATCTTCTTACTTCGCTTCCACCTCCTCCTCCTCCTCTTCCTCTTTCTTTTCTTCCTCTTCTTCTTTTTCTTCTTCTTCGTCCTTTTTTTATCCTCTTTTTCGTCTTCCTCTTCCTCTTCTTCTCCGTCTTTATCTTCTTCCTCGTCTTCTTCTTCTTCTTCTTCTTCTTCTTCTTCTTCTTCTTCTTCTTCTTCTTCTTCTTCTTCTTCTTCTTCTTCTTCTTCTTCTTTTTCTTCTCTTCCTCTTCTTCCTCTTCTTCTCCATCTTCCTCTTCTTCCTCGTATTCTTCTTCTTCCTCTTCTTGTTCTTCTTCTTCTTCTTTTTCTTCTCTTCCTCCTCATCCTTCTTGTCCTCCTTGTTCTTCTTATGCTCCTTCATCTTCTTTCTCTTCCTTTTCTTCTCCTTCTGCTTTCCTCCTCCTTCCTCTTCTTCTTCATCTTCTTCTTATTCTTCTTCTTCTCCTTCCTCTTCTCCTTCTCCTTCTCCTTCTCCTTTTTCTCATATCCTCCTACTCCTCCTCCTCCTGCTCAACCTCCCCCTCCTCCTCCTTCTTCTTCTTCTAGAGAGACAAATATTTGGGGAGGATGAATTTGTTCTTCTTATGGGAAATTGAAAGACTGAATTAAATTAGGCGATTTTGGGAGTAAAATCCATTATACATGGCTTTGGGTAAAGTGTAAAACGACATGGTATTAAATTAAAATAACTTGTAAAATACCCAAAAACCCATGACTTAAAGCTGACGTACCCTACCTCACGATGGCCTTTATGGCCTATCAACGATTCCATGAGCCGTGACAACCATCGTGGTCCTTGACCAGTGGCAAGGGGAGGGACTCCTTCATGGTAGACCACTTGACGACCACCACCACGACCCGTCAACCTCCCTACGTATCATCTAGGCCTCCGTGGGAGGGACGCTGGCCCTGGCAGGTCTTCACGAGCGCCATCACTAGCCGTGGTCCCCTTCATGGCCCTTCAAGGGCTCCATAGAGGGTCCCATGGCCTAGTTTTGGGCTGCTCACTTGCCTGCTTTTCCCCTTTTCTAGCCTTCTCGATTTCGAGGTGTTACAATATCTCCCCCTTGGGAACATTCATCCTCATGTGTGATTATAAACATCATAAGGAAGGTAGGAACTCAAACCTAACAGTCCAACATGCATGCAATCCTATAAATGCACATATACAAGGAGGAAACATCAAGTCCAAGCTAAAGCATGTTCAAAACGTCATTTCATATGATCTATTATGCAACTCATACTCCAATGCACATAAACATGAAGAAATCAATAAACTAACTCATTTCCTCAAAAAACAAACTTTTCGTGTACATGCATAAATGAGGAAAATATGGGAATATCTAAGACACATGCCACAAAAGGAGTAAACCATGAGGAACTAAATACCTCAAGCTAGAGTAGGGACGCAGAAAAAGAAATGAGGATAACTGATAACGCTCAGTATAAGACCAACTATGGGTTGGGGTCGATTACACAGGGAGTGATATTGTAATGAAATCGATTACGAAGTAGAATGCTGTTCTAAAAGTTTGTAGATGTAGATAATTTTGCAACGATAAAGTAAATGAAAAGCGTTTGACAATTAACGTCAAATGGGAGAATTTGGGTGAAGAATTAACAACTACAAATAACCGGAAGTAAACAAGTAGAGAGAGTATCTTTGAACCTAAGTAGGTAGGTAAGGCTTTAGGTTCCATAGACATTTCTCAATCAACTTTCACGAATCGAGCGAGTTCTTTCGAACCTCGACAAACAACACAAATTAGTAGCCCAATACCTTAATCAGTATACTTTTTCAAGCTAGATTTATTGAATTACATTTAGAACCACTTTCTCAAGCTAAATCCGCAACAACACAATCATTACAATCATCAACTAATAGTTTTAACTCTAATACTTCTTCCTCAAGCAAGCTTAGAATACTTGAACTAGAATTGCATTTGCAACTACAATTCCTCAATTAAAACACAAACTACTAATTGAACCCACTCCAAATCAACAATAGCTAATCGAAACATTCAACTACATAATCACAACCCCAAGAATGGGGGTTTTAGCCAAACATAATAAAGAACAAGAAATTGTTACCAACTATGTTTTCCATCAAATTGGGCAATAATCCACAAGTCTCCAAATGCTCAAATTGAAGCTAAAAATCAAACAAACCCTAAATCTCTACTGAAAAGTGTCAGAAGAATGTTTAGAATGTTGAAGATCAAAAATCAAAATTGGACAATGTGGGAACACTCTTTTTCCTTTTTAAAATTGCATTTTGATACACTCAAATTACACCTCTTTTCAGAAGCATAAGCGATCGTTATCACGTAAAGAACCCAACTTGTAGGTTGGGGTCGATCCCACGAGGAATATGGTTTAGACTTAAGTTCAATAACGATTATATTCGTTTAGCCAATGTATTTCCGAGACAAATAAGTAAAACGGGTGGGGGGGGGGGGGTGTGTAACAAATTTTTGAAATTATGAAAGTAATTAGTAAGCAAGATTCAAACTTTTGTTGTTATCAAATTGAGAAAGAAACTAGGGCATACGTATTCCCCATAAGCTCGTAACTCCGTAATCCTAGTAATAACAATTCCTTCCTAGTGTATTACATGCGAAGGCATAAGTTATGTATCTCAAAATCCTTGGTCCGGCATCTAAAGAATTTCACCCCTCACCTTGGTCCGGCTACGTGTATATAATTTATTAACCCTTACCATTACCTCATATTAGACGTCACATCGATGTATGGCTTAGCTTTCACCCTTGCACTAATTAACATTAATTCTATTAGATAGTATCACAATAAATCTATGTTGATAATTCTTTTCTTATTAAGTGCCTCCTTGGTCCGGCAAGCAGCAACAAGGCCAGTTCTAACGTTGCGCACCGTTAAAAAGACTTCTAGATGAAAGAATTATCAATGCATGCAAAACACTATTCGGGAATTACTTAGTTACTATTCATACTTCGTTAATCGCTCATGGTTCCCACAACACTAGTTGTGGATTTAGTTACCCATATTAGCAAGAAATAAATTCATAATGTTCGAAGAAAAAATCATGAACTTACGTAGTAGAGTAGAATAATCCCAGAATTTCAACTTGAATTTCAAAGAATAATCACCAAAACGTGCTTAGGAAATTAAGAATTACTAAAGTTGCAAGTTAATCTCCCAAGCCAAAAACTAGAACAAAAATAATAATGTCTAATCATCAAAAATGATGTTTACATACCATATATATAGAAAAATAAGTCCAAACTAAAAAGGAAATGAAATAAGGAAGTCAAGCCGCAGGAAGCATCTTCATTCTACGAGACTGACCCACGGTCCGTAAGCCGATCTACGGTTCGTAGGTCCCTTCCGTGGCTCAGGACTTAGGCAATTTTTCTTTCTTCAAAATCTGGAAAGTCTCTGTCGCAATTGACGATTCAACAGTACGGACCATAAGTCGATCTACGGTCCGTAACTCTTTTCCGTAACTCCACAGTTGGATTTTTTTCACCATCAGGTACTCAAATCAATGTCTGAATGATTTGACGGAGCAACAGTACAATCCGTAAGTCACAACGGTGGTTCCACACTTGGTCAATAATCTACGGGGCGTAACTAGACCTACGGTCCGTAAGTTGCCTCCGTAGATGCCCTTTTCTGCACTTCTTTCAGTTGTGTCTTCAAGTTTCTGCACTTGAACCTATTCCCTGCACACATGAGAAAAACACATATAAACTAATAGAAAATAACCCTAGACACACACAACTCTCAATTCAAATGTATCAAAAATATCGTAAACTCAAGGTACATCAACAAACTCAACTCAAAATTGTTGTTTGTCCTCAAGCGACGCACTAAAACTCTAAACGACACTTGTGTAGAAGCAAGCAATTTAAGCACAAGCAATCACATGAATCTCTATCCAACTCTCTTTTCGGGTGCAAAATTTGTTCTCTTAGACTCAACAAGCTAATTTGTACGGATCCAAATATGACACAGATCCACCAATCTACTCACCACATACACTGTTCTACTACCGCCAAGGTACCAACTTTCCAACAATGTCACTAGTGCCCTTACTTCAAACGAAATCCCTTTTTTCACACAATAAATATAATTTTAAGTACAAGGATTCATTCGACACTCATGCTCAGAAGTAACTTCAATTACAAGTAGTGCTCAATTTCCATAGGCTTGCCCTTATTTTCACTGCTTAAACTCTCCAATTAGGTTCTAGGATCACTATAGGACTTTCTTTGCTTGTAACGTAGGCTCAGGGTCAGGTGCGGTACATTTGGGTACTTTTAGTGACTTTTTTCCTCCTTGACATTACGTTACGCTTTTCTACCTCTTTTTGCCCTATTTTTGACATCCTACCTTTTTCTCCTCTTTCCCTTGATTCTTTTCCATCATTTATGTGACTTTCGACTTTGTAGCTCTTCTATTCTCACTTTTCTTCTTTTTCTTGCTTTTTCTTCTTTTCTTTAGTCTTGCTCACATTCTTTCGCACAAAGTCACATCCCCCTTTTTTTTCTTTTCTTTTTCAACACCAAATTATTTTCATACCCATTTTTCTTTATATTTCCCCTTTCATAGCCACCCTCAACTTAAGGAATTTTTTAGTTGAGGTGAACAATACACGATGTCGGATCAGGGCCAAGATTGAGGTCACTTTTTGCATTAGCCACCCTCAACTTAGGCTTTTGGCCTAAGTTGAGGTGCACATTTCCAAGGAGGGACCGGGGCCAAAACAAAGATTATGGGAAGGTGAGTTACGGGTTTAGAAAGAAATGGTCTCTTTTAGGCTCAAAGAATTTGGATCAATGAGAACATTCATTTTCATTTGGTCGGATTCTTTTAGGCATTTAGTGGACTATTCAGAACAATTGCCTATGATCACTTCCTAGCCTCTAGAGTAGATTATCTTCGCAGGACTAACCGGACAAGTTGTAGATTGGCACCGCTTGTTTGAACTACCAATGATTCACGCACACTCTTGACACATAGTTCCATTATCAGATTATCAGATTACCCAGTTCAAGTTATTAGCTTAAGTCATGAAATCAAATTTTTCATTATCATGTCATACTCAGAGCCAACACATTCAACTTATTCTAGTCTACAACTTTTAGCACACATTTCAATATCTTTGGACGGGTATCATTTTTTCAACAAGCTTATTCCATCATGCTTATGCTATCATTCTTTATCAAGCTTCTACACATACAGTCCTAAACATACCGGTTCAACAAAAATTAAGCAGTCTCTTGGGGGAAAAGAACACATGCAAGAAAACCCCAAGAGAGGATTATGAGTTGGGTTACTCAGACTTCACCCTATCACTCACAATCCATTTACCCCACCCAACAAAAATAGGTGCAGTTTTGCTCAATGAACACAGAAAACAGTAAAAATTAATGGATTTGGGTAAAGCAAACCTGTGGCTCTTAGCGCCGAAGATTCATCAACAAGCGGGTGGGTCCGATTAAGCTAGGGTTGGACCTATGAGACCACGCTTAGGTCGATCTACGGTCCATAGATGGGGACCGTAGATCACCTTCACACTTTGTATAATTTCAGACACTTACCTAGGATCTACATATGCCATTTACGTTCCATAGAATGAACTACAGACTGTCGATGGGGTCCGTAGACCTCTGCACTAGACCATTTTCTGTAGATTTTGCCTTGCGCACCTGTACATGTAGCAACTATTAGGCCATTCTTTTTACGTTTTGTGGACACTTTTTAGATACTATGCTATATCTAGCCAACAGTAACAAAGAAATTAAAACACCTATCTAATTGAGTACAAAGACGTAATTAACCAAAGAAACTACTAGATGCAAAACAAAACCTATAGTTGGTTAGATTGTACATCTTGGGTTGCCTCTCAACCAATGCTTGATTTAATGTCGCAGCACGACGCATGCCTCTTAATTACTCAGACTTTATCAAGATAGTAGGTCTGAACAACCTCTTGCACACTCTCTGTGTTTCCCATATAGAACTTGATCCTTTGTCCATTTACCATGTACCTTGTTCCTTCACTATTCTCAAGCTCGACCTCATCATTGGGTAGCACCTTCGTGAGTAAAAATGGCCCGGTCCATTTGGACTTGAGTTTACCCAGAAATAAGCGTAACCTAGAGTTGCATAGAAGCACAAGATCACCTACAACAAATTCTCGCTTTTCAATTCTTTGATCATGATACCTTATCATCTTCTCTTTGTACAAGGCTGAACTTTCATATGCTTTTAGGCGAAACTCATCAAGCATATTTAAGTCATTTAACCTTTGATTTGATGCAGCTCCCCAATCCAAATTAACCTTCTTTATCGCCCACATTGCCTTATGCTCTAACTCTACCGGTAAGTGACAAGACTTTCCATATACAAGTTGGTAGGGAGACATACCTATAGGAGTCTTGAATGTGGTGCGATAGGCCCATAGAGCATCATCAAGCTTCCTTGACCAATCCGTTCTATTGGCATTCACAGTCTTTGCCAAAATATGTTTGATCTCTCCATTGGACACTTCAACTTGCCCACTAGTCTACGGATGGTAAGGAGTGGCTACATTGTGGCGGACACCATATTATTCAAGTAGCGCTTTGAACAACTTATTACAAAAGTAAGAACCTCCATCGCTGATAATTGCCCTAGGTGTACCAAATCTGGAGAATATATTCTTTTTCAACAATGCAGTGACACTTTTACCTTCATTGTTGGGGAGCGCAACTGCTTCCACCCATTTTGACACATAATCAACCGCAACAAGAATATACTTCATCCCATGTGAGCTCACTAAGGGACCCATGAAATCAATGCCCCATATATCAAACAACTTAATCACCAATATAAAATTCATAGGAAGCTCTTCTCTCTTTGAAATCCCTTTTTATCTTTGGCAACGGTCACAAGACTTGGCGAAATCATGAGCATCTTGGTGGATGGTGGGCCAGTAGTACCCACACTGCAAAATTTTATGCGCAATCCAAACACCACTATGATGCCCACCAACAAGCGATGAATGACACGCCTCTAGTATACCCATCATCTCGACCTCTGGCATATAGCGACGAATAATACCATCGGCACAACTACGATACAAATGAGGCTCATCCCAAAAGAACTTCTTCACACCATGCATAAACTTTTTACTTTGGTGAGAAGACAAATCCGGAGTCACCAAATCGCTTGCCAAATACTTATCAAAGTCTGTGATCAAAGGAATCAAATCATGAGAACTAGCCAATACTTGTTCATCCGGAAAAGCATCATTGATTTCAACCCTATCAACAAGCTTTGGCATCACCTCTTCCTCTTATCTGGACAAGTGATCAGCAACTTGATTTTCAGTTCCCCTTGTAGCAACAATACCCATCTAATCAACCTTGGTTCCATATCCTTCTTCGCCATCAAATACCTCAATGCAGAATGGTCAGTATGCTCTACAACCTTAGTACCAAGCAAGTAGGATCAAAATTTTTCAAGAAAACCACCGCAAGAAGCTCTTGTTCAATTACCGCATAGTTCTTTTGGGCCACATTTAGAGCTTTGCAAGCATAGTAAATAGGATGGAGAGTTTTCTCTCGCCTCTGTCCCAATACCACACCAAGCGCCACTCCACTCGCATCACATATTACCTCAAACAGTTGTCCCCAATTCAGTGAAATAATGATAGGTGCAGTAACTAACTTCTCCTTCAACTCTCCAAATGCTCTTAGACAAGCATCATCAAAATAGAATTTACACTCCTTCTCGAGCAGTTTGCACAACAGATGTTCAATTTTTGAGAAATCTTTGATGAACATCCTATAAAAACCTGCATGCCCAAGAAAAATCCTAACACATTTTACAGATATAAATGGAGGAAGTTTTTCTATTACCTCAACTTTCGCTTTATCTACCTCAATGCCCTTCTCAGAAATTCGATGAACTAGCAATATACCTTCTTTCACCATAAAATGGCATTTATCCCAATTGAGCACTAGATTACTGTCTTTACACCTCCTAAGCACCTCGACCAAATGATCAAGACAACGATCAAAAGAGTCACCCACCACCGAGAAATCATCCATGAACACCTCAATAGTATCCTCCACCATATCAGAGAATATTGACATCATACAACGCAGGAAGGTTGTTGGAGCATTGCACAACCGAAATGGCATCCATTTGAAGGCGAATGTCCCATAAGGGCAAGTGAAGGTGGTCTTCTCTTGGTCTTTCGGAGCTATAGAAATCTGATCATAGCTCGAATAACCGTTAAGAAAACAATACCAACCTTTACCCGCCAGTCTATCCATCATCTGATCCATAAATGGCATAGGGAAATGGTTTTTTTCTGTTCAAACATTTAACTTCTGGTAGTTCATGCAGACTCTCCATCCAGTCTCGAGCCGCATCAGAATAAGCTAGTTTCTCTTATTAGGAACCACAGTAATGCTAGCTTTCTTCGGCATACACAGAATTGGACACCCTCAACTACTATCGGTAAAGGGATAAATAACTCTGGCATCCAACCACTTGATGTTCTCCTTTTTAACTACCTCTTGCATAGGCATATTTAATCTTCTTTGGTGCTCAATACTAGGCTTGTGATCCGGCATGATTTGGATTTTATGAGAATAAATACCGGGAGGTATCCCAATAATATCCGCAATAGTCCACCCAATGGCTTTCTCGAACCTCTTTAATACGGCAACCAAACACTCTATTTGTCACCCATTCAAATAAGTCGCAATAATGACCAGTAAAGTATCATCTTTTTCCAGGAACACGTACCTCAAATGCGGTGGTAGAGCCTTAGGCTCTAATTTTAGTGCCTCCTCAACAGACGGTCATGCCGGTGGGGACTCATGATTTTTCATGTCAAACTCCAAATTCTTTGGTTTTGACCGATATCACACTTATGAAGTGCGGCGACCAGCTCATCATACACTTCAATACCATCACTGTCAAAGTCCATCATAACCGCTTCTAATGCCTCAACACCCAGTCTCTCCTCAACCTGCACCTCAGAAACACTCTCAATTCTATAGGTTATCGACGATACCGATTGGAGCTCACTACTTTGCTTCATAGACCTACAAATATTGAAAGTTGCCTCTTCATTAATCAGTCTGAATTTCATGTGCCCCTTTTCCATATCAACTAAAGCGTGCCCCATAGCTAAAAATGGTCTCCCAAGAATGATGGGAACCTTAAAATCAACCTCGCAGTTAAGAATCACAAAATCTTTCGAAAAGATGAACGACTTCACTTTCACTAGTACATCATGGAGCACACCTATGGGCCTCTTCACGGTTCTGTCGGCCATGACCAATCGCATCGAAGTCGGTTTTGGATCTCCCAAACTTAACTTTTTGTAAATCAACAATGGCATCAAATTAATGCTAGCCCCAAGATCACACAATGCCTTAGCAAAATGCAACAACCTGATGGTACATCGAATAGTAAAGGCACCATGATCCTCCTTCTTCTGCACAAGGGACCTAGTAGCAATAGCGCTACAATGTTGCAATCTATCATCATCCTCGAAGCTCACGACCCTTTTGTTGGTCACCATATTCTTCATAAATTTTTGCATACCCAAGCATTTGTTCCAAAGCATCTATCAACGGAACATTGATGGAAAGTTGCTTCAACATGCTATTAAACCTTTGGTATTGTCTTTCTTCAGTCTTTTTCACTAACCTTTGTGGGAAAGGACGTGGAGGTCTGGGTATGGGGACAACTTTCTGAGTTACCTCCTCGTCCTTCTCTGTCGCATTCTCGAAATCTCCAGTTACCTCAACCACTTCATCATCTTTACTAGCATTAGTTTCTAACCCATACGACATAGGTGGATCAATGGTCTGCTTACCTCCTCGAGTCATGACTGCCAAGCAATGTCCATCATTCTTTGGATTTTGAATAGTATTACTAGGAAGAGTGCCCGGTTGATGTGGGTTTACTGTAGTCGACAACTGAGTCATCTGTAGCTCAAGATGCTTTATCGACACTGCGTGGGTGTCAACTTTTTGACCAATACCAGACAAGTCATTTCGCATATCCTTAACATTCTCATCAATCGCATCAAACCTCCTCATCATTTTCTGCATCATATCCTCAATACATGACATATTACCTCCAACTTCCCAAGGAGCAGAATCCCAATTTTAAGGTGGAACATAAGGTCCAGCCCGATCGATTATGTTGCCATAGTTGTTTCAGTTGTAATTGTTGTCGCGATTGTAGTTCCCATCCTGGACATATTGACCCTCGTGGTTGTAATTTCCATAGTTCCCACCTTAGTTTCCTTGACCTTGGCACTAATTATCCGTGTTGGAACTTTGGTCATTTGGTCGAAAACCCCCCGTCTTCTCATTCACAGCATAAGCATCCTCTTCAAAATAATACTCCTCTGCCGATGGTGGAGTTCAAGTCAAATAGTTCACAACATTCACCTTCTCCACTCCTCCAGTCACGTGCTTTAACAATAACCCTAGTTCAGTTCTCATCTGTGTCATCTCCTCGCAAATCTCATCTGCGGGCTGGTTATTTGTAGCTTGAACAACAAATGTGCTCCTCCTAGTGTTTGACTTTCTATTGCTCCAAGCATTATTATTTCGAGATATCTTCTCCATTTTCTCTGTAATTTATTCAAAAGTGCATTCACTGTACAAACCTCCCATAATTGTATCGAGCACTGCCTCACCATTATCATCATGTCCTCGGTAGAAGTACTCCTTCAGCGAATCATCATCAATACGGTGATTCGGGACACCCCTCATGAAGGCAGTGAACCTGTCCCAAGAACTACTCATAGACTCTCCAGATAATGCTACAAAGTTGTTGAGTTTATCCTTCTTGTTTAACTTCCTGGACACTGGAAATAATCTTGCTAAAAACGCCTCTGTCAACTGCTCTCCCATGTATAGATTGAGTTGTAAGGGAGTTCATTCAACCACACAGCAGCATCTCCGGTCAATGATAGGGGGAACACACGCAACCCATTAGTGTTCATATCCCAATCCGGTCGACCTACATAACTTTTGTAGACATGATTAACTTTGGCTATGTTAGCATGTGGATCATCCGCTGGCAACCCCGCAAACAGGCTCCTCGCTGTAAGCATGTGCATCAAGCTAATGGTCACCACAAATGTATGCCCCTGAGGTAGAGGTGGTAGGACAAGAGGTCCATCAGAATCATCAATATTAAGGTTGACCCTGAAATTTTCATGCTGACGTGGTCCTTGTGGTTCCTGTGCACTCAGTGCATATCCCAATCTATTCTCAACTGGAGCTTGATTATTCACATCAATTACCCTCGGAGGTTGTAATCCAACACCTTCACCTAACTCTCCCCCGATAGGGTTAACCGAAACTCCTTCATTATTCATTCTCCACAAAGTTCTATTCAGTTCGGGATCGTAGGGAGTAAGTGGTTCACCTTGGTTCCGTGTACTTGGCATACACTAGAGTAAGACCCTGAGAGAGACAAAAACAAAAGAAAAAGTAAAATTAGGAAATATTTGACTAAAGTTCAATAATGCAATTAAACTTAATCTAAAAGCCTTATTCCCCGGCAGCGGCGCCAAAATTTAATACTCTTAAAATACACCTTTTTTCAGAAGCATAGGTGATCGTTATCACGTAAAGAACCCAACTTGTAAGTTGGGGTCGATCCCATGAAGAATATGGTTTAGACTTAAGTTCAATAACGATTATATTCGTTTAGCCAATGTATTTTCGAGACAAATAGGTAAAGGGGGGGGGGGGGGATTTGTGCAACAAATTTTGGAAATTATGAAAGT
>JAJOOH010008557.1:0-49588 GCA_029582605.1 Solanum gracilifrons | reverse complement strand
GGATGAAGTATTTTTTTTTAAAGAACTTTTATAAATGAAATTTTAAAAAATAAAATAAATTTGGGAATGGGGGTTGGGGGTTTATTGTGAGAAGAGATGATGGAGTGAGGTAAGAAAAATATTTTACTTTTTAAAAAAAAAATCATTTTGATTTTGGAATAATAAAAACTTTAATTTTTAACTTTTAACTAATACTAATAATTTATTCAATTTTTACCAAGGTGCAATGTGTTATCCACGTAGAGTGTGATGTGATAATTTTTTAAATTAAAAAAGAGTCTATAGTACATACATCATTAAGAAAGAGTAGTAAAAGAGAGATGCATGCTTCTCAAACTAATGAGTTATATTTTATATTAGGTATGAAAGTCACATTTTCAATAATTTAAATATGAAATTCAAATAAAAGATACTACAGGTGTGGTTTGACACTTCACTTTATATATTATAATTACTAATGACAATTACATTTTAACACTCTTTAAAAATGCGGTTAAAGCCTGAAGTAACATTGAATTCAATAACAATTCAAAAATATTTTTTTATTAATGTGCATATTTATTATCGCTAAAAATTATTTTTATAAAAGAGAAAGAGTTGGGAAATTACCCTAAAGAATCCCCATTGAGCACAAGCAGAACTAATGGCATGTATAGTTGATAGTCTTTGTTCATCAGGTCCATTGAGGTCACTCAAATCTATAATTGGAATCGAACCATCAATCGCCATCGATGGCCTTTCATCTTCTGGAATTGGCAAAACAAACTCCAAAGGCACCATTTTCATGTCCTTCGAATTTTCAACTAGGTACTTTACACCTTTTTTTGTAATCAATGTCAATAGTAATATTATTAGTCAAAACTCAAAATGTTTGTTTCAATTTATATGATTCTTTTTTTTAATTCGTTTTAAAAATGACATATTTTTTATATTTAGTAATAATGTAAATTTAAAATGTTCATTAACTTCAGTGAAATGATTTATAGTCGCATAATCTTTTCTCACTTATTTTAGATTATAAGTTTCAAAAGTCTTTATTTCTTAAACTTCGTTTTAAATCAAACTAACTTATATATACGGATGACAAAATCAAACTGACCCGACCCAACCCATTTAGGTTTGGGTTGGTTATTGACCCGGCCATTTGTTACCTCAACCTATTGAAAATTGGGTTGATACGTAACCCAAATTGATTTTTGAGAAATTTTATCAAAATATTTTTTAAAATCTTTTTTATTTTATTTTATATGTTATTAATAAAGAAAAAAAATTGTTAGGTACTTGAAGCTTATAAAATAGGAGTAACAAATAAAGCTATAAAAACTTAGTAAAAATTGAACAGATTAGGTTATGACCTGTTACTAACCCATTACGTAACCAGTTTTGAACCAATTCATTTTGGATTACATTGGATCTTGACCCATTTTAACCCGTCCAAATTTAAACTAACCAATCCAATTGCTACCCCTACTCATATAAAATGGGACAGAGTATTAATAGAGAATGAGGGAGAAGGAAAAACAGTAATTAGTCAACATACCTTTGTTGCCCTTGTTCCAGTGGTTGGATTCAAGTGTATTTGCCATTGAAGCAGTTTTCAAAGAATAGATTACTAGGTTCTCTCTTTTCAGCTTACTAACTTTGCTATATAGAAGAGACGAGTGAGGAACTAAAATTGTCTTTAAAAGTTAAATAATATCTTCCCTCCACGTTTATTAAGTGTCAAAAATACCTACGCTTTTTTATTTCTTTTGAATTTCATATCTAAATTATTGAGAGTGTAAATTTCATATTTAAACTAAAATTATTTACTTAGTTTGACAAGCACACTCCAGTGTTGTATGTAAATTGTAATACACTTTCTCTTTCATTTGTAAAAACCTTACCACATGACATCCACATAAATAAAATATTTCACCTTGACAGAAATTAAATAAATTATTAATATCAATTAAATGCTAAAGTAATAAGTGATAGTTTAGAATGAAACTCACACTCTTAATAATTTAGGTATGAAACTCAAGAAAAAAAGGAATCCGAAGCCAAAAGGACAAGAAAATTTATCAAAAATTCCAAAAGGGCAACAAAATTGATTTTAGAACCAAAAAAACAACTTTTTAACGATTAAATTAACGTCATCTAAATTAGGGTGACAGCCACAAAACGCAGGTTTTAATGCGCCTTACAAGGCACATGTTGTCAGAGCCTTGCAAGGTGCATGACAGTTGCGCATTATAAGGCGCACTAAATCTACTGTGGCTACATTAAAAAGAAAATTATTTCCTTTTTTATTTCTTGTAAGGCGCATTGATAATTTTAATAAGCCACCATGTTCTTGTTAATGTTATTTTTTTTATCATACCATGTTCTTTTTTTTCAAATGACATTGAAACAATTTTAGGTTGAGTGACCCACAAAATTCAATTAGAATATCAAGTTGCATTACACAATTTTAATAAGTTTTTTTCTTATTTATTTCTATTTTTTGTCTTGTATAGTTAATTATAAAAATCTTAGCGTTATTTTTAAGCAAAAAGAAATATAGAAGATAAGCTTCATTGATAGTTTATTTCTAGAAAATTGTAGAGCTGAGTAGACCACGTGAAGAAAGAAGTTAACTTAAAGCAAAATATTCTCACAATAACCTTTTATATATAATTTGATTTGATTTGATTTGATATTATTGAATACAACATATAAGGGATATGATAGAAAATATAAAAAGTAACACTTCTGAGACAGATTGTCATTTGTCACATACTGTACCATGAGAAATGACGTTTCACTATAAAAATCTCACGTGAAAATGCCCACTCAGTTAATAGTAGCCACATACATATCTACTCATTCAATGTGTAGTAGGCATGTGATATTCCCCTGTTTTAATTTATATGTAGTTTCTTTCAAATTTAATTGTGGCCTAGCATTTTTTAAATTTTGAGTTTCAAATATATTTATTTTTATTATAATTCTAATATATTTTTTAATTTATTAATTATTGTGACATATAATACTTTTTGTATAATTTTTAAATGTTGAATTTTGAGTTTTTCAAGTTTCAAAATTTTATTAGTTTGATATCTTTTCAAATGGAATACATGTTCAAATAAAATTTTAATCTCCAAATATTAAATTCGCATTGACTATTGCTCGATGTTCGATGTTCGATGTTCTTGTACGCCCCCTTAAGAAACTATGCAAGTTTACCATTGTACTCTTATTTAATATTAATTAAATTAACCAATGAACATGAATTAATCATTTAGTTTTTCTATGTTGGTCATATTCACATTTTCAAATCTAATACTAACTCACAAGCGTAAATATAGAAAGAAAAATTTCATTAATGCATTGATTTTCTGAAATGACAAATATTAAGTACCATCTATTTTTAGTAAAGACGATATATAAATAATTTTAGCATACTTATCTTATCATAACTTGAATTCAAACCAAACGACACCATACAAGCACACATCACACTTTAGTTAACTTGCTTATTAGAAACATGATCATGTACGAGGATTGACGTAACTTCAAATTTAGTTGTTCATTATCTCATCCAAGGCACTTTTCCCTCTCTTAATAGTGCTTTGTTGGGCTCTAATATAGTCCTTGTAAACAATGGGCCGATACTTGCTTTCATTCTTTTCTTTGATAAGTGGGCTTGCAGGCTGAACTATTGCGTCCATTTCTGGGCCATGACCCACTGCTATAGAGATCCGAACCGCCTCCGCACTTATTGCTCGATGCTCTACGCTCTTGTACTTTCCATTACTCAATACCTGAGATTATGATTCACTCAATTCGTCTAAATTTGAGAGGATCAATAACGTATTGATTTATTATATTAATTCAATCTATTTTTACCGACTCAATTCAATTTATAGAAAGTTGGGCTGATTTATGCTAGCTATATAGAAACATTGTCAAAATATATGATATATATACTATGTATAGGCAAAAGAAAGAAGAAAAAAGACCAGTTCTTAATTAAATAAATTATAAGAAAAAAGTAAAAAAGTGGATAGGTTGAGTTACAATAACTCATTTAGCCATTTTGACTCGGCTCATCTAGTTCAACTAAACTTTTGATATTTACCAAAATGACTTTTGAGATGAGTGATGTTGAACTTTTGACCCTACTTGTCAGTCAAACAAGCGGGGTCAAGAGCTCAAAATCATTCATTTCTAAGTTCATTGGGTGTAATTTTTCGTATTTTAAACTGTCCTAGCTAATCCTTTTATTTGAAAGTATCGTAATTATTTGACACTCACGATCAAAGTATCTAAGTTAAATTGAAAGCAAAAATAATGACACTAACCTCCAAAAAATCTCCTAGATTGACAACAAAAGTGCCAGGTATACTGGGGACAGAGTACCATGTTTGATTGCGTTTAATTTGCAAGCCAGGAATGCCATTGTCCATCACAATAGTGAGACCACCATGATCTGAATGTGGAGCAAGTCCCAATGTCTTGTTTGGCTCAGGACACGCTGGATAATAATTTGAAATTATCAATTGAGTCCCTTCATCTCCAAGTGAACTCTCTATGTAATCTGGATCAAGCCCTAATCCTTCTGATATTGCACCAAATATTATTACCGCAAGTTGCCAAACTTCCTTTAAGTACTCGTTTGCAACGTCCCTTTCCACATATACATGTACAAATTGATTAGAACCTTTTACAATAAGAGGAGTTGCTCAGGTGGTATTACTAATCTATCTCCACGTCCGATCACGAAGGAATTAAAACAAAAATGTTTGATTAAGCTATGCTGAGATTATTTTTTATTGAGTGTTTGGTTTGTTGTATTCAAAATTATATGCATTATTGCTTAAATTTTAAGAACAAGTTGTTTGTTTAAACAATATCCTTCATGAATGTGAAAAGTGATGTATAAATTATAAAAAGGGTTTAAAGGGATATCTTTGTCATTTACCCATTTTATCTCGAGATAATTTTTGACCAAACTTAAGATTTTACACTATGTATCTAAATATAGGTATCATATAAAATCGTTTTGGTTCTTTTTATTTTTGCTTGAACTAGATGATTAAAAATTATCATGTTCAGTTCTTTGAATGGATAGATCTATAAGGATTCACCTATCTTAATAACAACAAATACTTAACATGAATGATCACCTATAAGAGCTAAATTAGCTAAAGATATGGATTATAATTATTACGGAAAGCCTTCATTGCCCAATGAATTTTTATAGTACATTTTTGTTCAAACAATGCATAACTCACTAGTTTAGATCGTAATTACGTTCAAACACAATAATTTATCAAATTAATATTCATATCACTTTTTGTTCGCTAGATACATGTATTTGATAACTTAGATATATGCATCTGATCAGATACATGTGAATCAAATTAAATGTAATTTATTTTAAATGCACTATATCTAAGTGCGATTCGCATGTAGAAAGATTTAGTAGATGGGATGATAATTACCTGTAGGCAGGAGGATTAGCTGGCCAAAGGTGATAGGTATGTGGAATTAGACCACCATAGTGCCTGAGAAAGTCCCTCCAATGGAGATTATGATTTCTGGTAGTGGTCAAACTTGTTCCATATCTTACTGGATCCATCACATCATCTGAACCATATATCATTTTCTCTTCTATTGGAAGGTTGAAAAATTCTTCTACCACTTGCACCATTTCATCCATGAGGGACACTTTTATGCCATGATTAGTCACCTGTGGAAATTCTAAATCTTTATTGTCAAAAGTGAATAAAATCTTAATTTTTCTTAAAATATTAAAAGGCATACAAAAATATATCGATAACTTTTTTTTTACTCTCAAAATACAAATATAACACATAAATTGAAATAAAGAGAGAGTAATACACACACATTTATTACTTTCATGCACGATAAACCTATATATATATATATATATATATATATACTAGTTAACTAGCTAACATAATTACAGTTTAATTAAACTATCAATCGCCACTAACTTACAATCATAATTACATGACCCGCATTCAAAATTTGTATAATTCAGCTCCTAATCGTACAAGTCCAAAATTTATTTAATTTGGTTGCTAATTGTATGAATCTAGAATTTTCATAATTGTATAAATCTAGAACTTTTATATGCTTATACCCTGGCTTGTATATAATTATCTTGTTGATACATTCGATTTGTATAGGTTCTATAAAATTTCTAAATGTATAAATGCAATATTTGTATATACTTACGCTGTTTGTATATTGACAAGTGAATTATACAAACAGAAATACCCACAACAAATGAAACAATAGTTATGGAGCGTAATTAAGCAAACTATAGCTAAAGAGAGTTATTAAGTTCAATCTCTTTGTCATTTATGAAATTTCCTCATACTCAAACCCGGGATCCAAACCTAATCTGACTAGGGACTCAAAAGTTGGGTCTCAAGTCGAGGTTGGGGGCCAGATTCCAAATCGAGAATCAGGAATCGGATCCTGAATTAGTAGTGGGAATCGGCGAGTTAGGGTGAAACGTTGAGGTGTGATGTTGAAAAAGAGTTTTGAAAAATGTTTTTCTTACTTTTTGGAGGTAAGTCATTTCCCATTAATTTGAAAAAAAATAATACTTAAGTTGATTTGGAAAACGTTTTAAAAATATTTAAGGTAACCAAACATGAAAAAAATTGAAAATTATTTTACTTCATGCCAATCACACTCCTCGTTTGAGTAATTTTTGAATTATAAAACAAAGTTGAGTGACCATTAATTTGATGTAATGGCGTGAAACTATCAATCGACAAGTACACTTAACTTAAAACTGAAAATATAATAATGCAAGAAAGAGTTGGGAAAGTAAAAGTTATATTACCCTAAAGAATCCCCATTGAGCACAAGCGGAACTAATGGCATGTATAGTTGATAGTCTTTGTTCATCAGGTCCATTGAGTCCACTCAAATCTATAACTGGAATCGAACCATCAATCGCCATCGATGGCCTTTCACCTTCTGGAATTGGCAAAACAAACTCCCAAGGCACCATTTTCATGTCTTTTGAATTGTCAACTAGGTACTTTACACCTTTTTTGTAATCAATATTTCTATTATTTAGAGCCATTACTGGGCTTTTGGAAGAGATGCGGGTTTGTTTATGGGCTATTTTTGACCAAATTTTGCTTTGCCACGCGTTGTTGCTTATCGGAGCATTGTACATGGTCATCATGATACCTTGGTTGCTCTTGTTCCAATGATTCAGTTGAAGTGTATTTGCCATTGGAGCAGTGTTCAAAGAATGGATCTTTATTATATTCACACATAATATATATGAAGGATAGAAATGATCAAGGGCAAACATGCTTTTTGCATATCTTTTTTTTGGCCTAACCCATTGGTGGCCCCCTAAAGTTGGCACGATGTTTCACTTAAACACCTTAACTATATAATGTTTATTTTAGACACTTGATGTGGAGTTCCGCTATGTCATTTTGACACTTTTTGCTTACATGGCATAATGAGTGTGATACACTCATTGACCATTGACCAGTGCGTGAAATAGCTTTTTAGTTAATTTTTAATTAATTTTTCTTCTTCCTCTTCCCATTTTTAGCCACCATTTTACCCAAGTTAAATTTCATCCATTATAAATGAAGATTTCAACAAAAATGACGAAAAATATTTTTAAAATCTAAAAATAAAACCATTTACGAAATTTTTCTTGAAAGAATTTAATATTAATTTCTTTAAACTAAGCTAAAAATTTGTTTGAGATTGTAATGGCGTGCAGATGTGGGGTGGGGTAGTTTCTGCAAAAGGATTGGGGAGGTTTTTATTATTGAAAATAAAATTTTCAAATGGTGCGCATAGTAGGGTATTTTCGAAGCAGGGGTTTGGGGGTTGTTTGGAGGTTGGGTTTTTGGGGGAATTAGAGAAGACGATTTTGTGGGTGGAGGGGGGCGTGCAGAAGACGACTGGGGTGGGTTTATTTATTTATTTTTTAATTATTTGGATAAAAAATATTATGTGTCATTAATTCATTGGTCAGTTTTTATTTTTATTCAAAAATAATTATTTAATAATTACTTTTGATACAATTGACAAATGTCATCATTTTATTCGTCACTTTACACGTCATTCGCGAGTGTAACACACACACTTTATATATTTTTGCTCGATATTAAGAAAAGTATCAAAATGACATAGCGAGACTCTACATCAGGTGTCTAAAATGAACATTGTCTAATTAAGGTGTTTAAATGAAATATCATGCCAACTTTAGGGGGCCACCGATGGGTTAGACTTTTTTTTTTAATGAAAAGTCTATCTGTTGATCATCAAAGTGCAAAAAGAAACGATTTGAGTTTGTCATTTCAAATTTGACAAGAGACTTCCTTTACTTGGGTAGGGCAAACATTCCTAATTAGGAGTATTGTTAAACTAAAGAAAAATCCATTTTAAAAGATGTGCCAAATCCTTGAAAACTTTATTGATTGTACTATTTTTCCATTCGTTTCTTGAATATTTTATGCACAGATGCTGGCTTTATGATTAAAGTTTTAGCCATCCTTATATATCAACGAATTTTTAAATATCGTGGGATAAATTTGGGGTGAAAGTATTTTTATTTATTTCAATTAAATTTAATCAAATTGAGAGTATTTTTAGATCAAAAAGTAAAAGAAGAAGTATTTTTGAACAAAAAATAAAAGTAAAAAGTATTTTTAAATCAAAAAATAGAAGAAGGATATTTTAAACTTTTAAATAAATTAGAAGTAGTTTTAGCCATTTTTCGATAAAATAATGGATCAGTAGCTGTAGATTCCTTGAAATTATTTACAAATTGTGATGCATGCGCTGCCAACTATCTCTTTCCTTTTACACTTGTTGCTGTTCCCTATTGGTTATTTATTTGCTACACATGGGTGTTATGAGCATTTGTTTATATTTGCATTGTCTTTTTGATGAATCTTTATTGGTTGGTATAATTGCATATATAAATAACCGATAAAGAACTGACAACATATCAACCTCATGTGATGTACAAAAGCAATATTAAACTTGAATTAGATTTCCTCAAAGCAATTATCCAATGTGTATAAGATAAAGAACAATTATTTTATTTGTCTAGGGAGGAGAAAATGACTATAGTATTATCAAAATGACTTGGCTCAAATCTCCAAAGATATGTTTTGTTATACTTTTTGGAATATTAATGTGCATCAGTGCATGCTTGAATATACTTAATTAAATACAATTTCAAAAGTAATAAATGTGATAAAAAAATAATTTTAAATTTGAAATACAATTTCAAGTTAAAAAGTCATACTTGGTATTTTCATTATCATATATTGATTTTTCAAATAAAATAAAAAATTATTCAAAAAAATACATAATTTTTATGATCCAATGGGATACTATATTTCATGCATCATTCATCTCTGTAAAATTATATAAGTTTTGCTAAAGAAAAAAACTATTTTTCTTTAGCAACTTTATTTATTTTTATCACATAGAAGTATATATGTATGGTAGCACTGTCATTTAGGTGCTCCAACGTTCTAATTACGATTATATGAGTAAGAATAATTGCACTATTTAATTAAATCCATCACTTAAAATAATTAGTCTTAATCAAATTTAAAATGTATAACATGTCCTCAAGTAAAAGAAAAAAAAAGAAAAAAAAGAAGAAGAAGAAGCCAATATCACTAAAAAGGATCACATTCCTATTATTCTTTGGAAAAATCACGCCGCATATATATTTAACGGACAATATTACAGGTTTTGAATCTGCTTTTACAATATTCTTACTTATAACAGTTTAATTACGGATTATAACAGATTACCTTTTATTTATAAATTAATTTAATTTTACTTTATTAAATAATTAGTCTTTTATAATTTTATATTTATTATTAAATAATATAAATAAAGAATCTACCATAATTATCTCTTACACATTTTTAGGGATTTTACCTTGATTCTTGTTCCTTTTTTAACGTTACACGTCAAACCCACACTCCTCCTGTTACCGCACTTGTTCTAGTCAGCACCCCACCACCCCATGTTCAAAAATTACCAATTCCTCCTTCACCTCTTCAATCATCTTCCATAGAAACCGTTTCTACACCTCTTAAATCAGAAAAATTTCATTCTACAATCAAAAGAAAGGGCAGATTTCACCTCTTCAATCATCTTCCATAGAAATCGTTTCTCCCTGCATATGTTGACAAGTCTCAATCCGACCCACTCGAAGTCAAGCATCTGGCGAATGTGCCTCTACAAGAGCCAAGTTCAAAGTATGTATTTCTATCTTTTAGTGATTTCATTAGAAAAATTAATTCACTTCATCTCTCAAAATTATTTTTCTTTGAATTTTATTTCAGTGATATGGGTTCCATTGATATCGATGCAAGGTACCATCGTCAAAGATACACCACAATCATATGGCAGTACGAAAAAACCAAGAACGATATGGCCGATTAGTGAGAGTGAAGTAACTGGAACTGTAGCTAGCAAATTTGGTGGACCCCGCATAGCAAAAGAACATGCTCCGGATACCAGCAATTATCTTACACCAAGACCACAGAAATCAAATTTGAGATAGTTGATTGCAACTTAGACTATTATATGTTTTTTTAATTTTTGGATGATATATATTTGTTTTTGCTACAGTTTTAAGTTTTGGATGATATATAATATGCACTGTTTGCTTCCAGTTAGATACCAACTACATTCATTTTTATTTTAAATTTGTCAATAGTTCTCAAGTTGGATACCAACTGTATACAATTTGGATATCAACATTTGCCTGATTTTTATTGGACTTCAGTTTTGAAAAAAAACCTCATAAACATAGTACCAAATAATTCATATACATTTTTAAACTTAACTAGATCTGTTAACATATGAATTACAGATTTTCTCTTATAATTTCAGGATACTAGTTCTATACAAACTGCATACCAATTGGATACAACATTAAATAGTTTTATTTTCAATATTAATTCAAAACCAAATGAACACCAATTTAGATTACATGAAATAAGAGTTCCATTTAATTGGGATCCAACTTGTATACAATTGGCATCCAATTCATATACGATTGGTATTTTTTACTTCAAAATTTAAGACAAAAGCTAAAAAATAAAAAAATGTATGAAGTTGGTATTCAGCTTGTATAAATATTGTAAGAATGAATCTGACAATGTAAAACAATGATCATTATATTATGTACCCACCTCAATTACATCTTGTTTTATATTTTTTTTCAAGTGGGACACTAGATGGATACCAAATGAATAATAATTGTAAATTATATTAACTAATATCAGGGTGGATTCAGTTGCATACCAAATGAATACCAATTGCATACCATTATTACTTAATAAATTACTCAATATATATTTTGAAAAACAATGAATACACTGTCACAATCAAAGCAAAACATGAGTTTAAAAAGATAAAATAAAACAAAAAACATGATTTTGTCACAATTGATAAATTATGATTTTTTTGGTGCAGGGTAATTTTAACATGTCTTCTTGTTGTGGCCCTTTCAACGACATGTACCGCAAATAACTTTAGACCTTTTGAATTTCACATTAGCAAATCCCTTCTAGCGTTCAAGTTGCGGTCATCCTATAGTTCTTTTTGAGCCAAGCGGCAACAACTTAGGCTCAGAAACATAACTTGGTATATCCACGTACTCTTGCATGGGAGAGGTTCAACAGGGATCGCATATGCATCTTCAATACAAAAGAAAAAAATACATGTGTTATATTTGTATACAAATACAAAAGAAAAAATACATGTGTTATATTTGTATACAAACTTTATACAATTCTTATTCACACATTTCATACAGATTTTTACTCAATTGTCATCAATTATTCATACCAATATCATGCCAGTAGAATACCAAAATAATTCCAACTTATAAATATTAATTGTAATTTCTTAATTAAACAGTATACCAAATTCATTACATTATTATTATCAAATTACATTTCATAATAATGCCAAAAAAAAAATCCATTCAATCCAGAAATTACACCATAAAACATTATAGAATAGAGTATACACATTTCATACATTTTTTGGCACACTTTTCATACATATATCATGCTAACATTATTACTATTTCATCCCAGAATCATGTCAATATAATACAAACATAATACTAATTTTAATAATTAATTGTAATTTATTAAGTAAACAGTAAACGCAATTCATTCAAATATTATTTCAAAATCGTACAAAAAAAGGTATAAATAGTCTACCAATTACAAATTATGTAAAAAAATTTTTTTACGAGAAATCTTGAATTAAAAAAAATTCATACCAAAATCTATTCCAGTTTCAAAAAAATATTATGTAATCTCAAAGAAAGAATGTTCATACAAAAATGTCACAGTTAAAATTTATTATACACAAACAAAATCTGAAAATTTCCTTTCCTGTATCATTGTTCTCAATTTTTTATTATTTTTTATATTTGAGTAGTATAACAATACAAATACAAAATCTCAAAGAAACTAACCTGAAGGATCTCATCTACCACCATGCTTTATTAATATTGATAAGAAGTCGTCCCTTACAACAAAATGAAGATTATTGAATAAAAATGAATTGAAACTAGTTGTGAGCGACGAAAATTACAGAAAAAATTGAGAGGAGAGAGAAACGTTTGAACAAAAGAAGAAAATCTATTTTGAAAGAAATTTAATTGATTTGAGTATTTGTTTTCCTTTTTCGCTTTGTTTAAGAAAATAACTGATTTGAGTTAAAAAAAGGAAAACAAATATTTCGTTTTTTTTAATCTCCTAATTTTATGACACATATTAATTATAATTAATGAAAACAAATTAATTACTACTAATAATTCCATTTTTTACCTTATATTTTTTTCAAACAAATTAATTTTTACTGATATTTTATAGTATTTTTTTTTTATTTTAATAATTAGAACTTGCAATTTTTTATTGTTACAACTTGAAAGAATTATTTTACTGTCATAACTTGAAATTATTAGTCCTATATATGTCAATTATAAAATTTTCACTTATTCTTTTCGGGGAAAATCTAATTTAAAAGGATAATATTCTTTTCTTCTGATTATTTTTTATGGTGTTTCAACTTCTTTTGGTGATTCATTTTATTTTTTGGTATCATTTATTAATATGTGAAAAAAAGTTGTGGGTCTAAATAAAATAAATTCTATCATTTATTTCAATTTAATTTATAAAAGATTATTTTCAAATTTTAATAATATACCGCCTGGTTAAGTTCTCTAGTTCAACTTAATGATAAGAATGTAACTATAATCTCTTCATTTACTAAAAATGAATTTTATTTATCACAAAATGTTTGAACTGAGAGCATTAAAGTAATATTGTATTGAACTGAGAGCATTAAAGTAGTATTGTATTGAACTGAGAGCATTAAAGTAATAAACGTGGAATCACATGATGAACGGTCTTGTAATGAATCAATTTTTGCAACTTGTCAACTTTTTTGCATTTTGACTATACTGAATTGGTAGTTTGTGAAGGGAATAAAAGTCCAACAATATTATAAAGACATTTTGATATATCATCATTTCAATTTTGAGCTTGGGGCTTCACGCACATGTTTAATAATAGCCCTAATGTGACATTAATAATTTATCCACAATATAAGACTTCTTATTTTTTCTTACACACTTTCTCTTATATCCAATCCAGAGTAAGACCATACTGATTGTTTATACGTGAGTAATTTTTCTTTACAACGAATAGAAAGATAATGGGGTAGTAAATTTGGTAAATGAATGACACAAAAATTACATAAATTACAAGGTATAATGAGATAGAATAATGAGTGAAATGAAAAATTCATGGTTATAAGAGTTATAAGCTCATTTTGATCTTGGACGCAGTACATTGGAATCCTGAAGCACCACCACAAACGCTATCGTGCGTCTGCCTGCGGAGAGGTAAGGCACCACCCTTTTATGCAGCAGCCAACTTCAATATGTCAGCTTAGTTATCCTCATCAAACCAGGGTGAAAACGAAAAGTGTTCTGATCTGGTCCCCAGAGCTGGGGGTGCTTGTGGGATGGGGGGTGCCACGACGAAACAATAGGGCATGAAAGGCCGCTTTCCGTTGAGTGCTCTTTAACCTACCCACAATTATGACTTTGATATCTTGAGGACTGAGGAGCGTTAAAGGGAAAATAAAATATCACTTTACACCTCACAATAATATATAGGCATTATGTGGTCATTAGGGATGTTCACGGGTTGGTTTGGATCGGTTATTGGTGAAAACCAAAATCAAACCAACTTAATCGATTTTAAAATTATCAAAATCAAACCAAACCAAATATAATATACATTTATCGGTTTTGTGGTTATCGATTTCGGTTTGGTTTGGTTCGGTTATTCGATTATTAACCATACACAAAAATAAAAGAAACAATTCATTCAAAATGTAAATAAAGTGGCAACAATCCATTCAAAACGAAAAATAGTTAGAATGACTTAAATTACTGAACTTTCGATCACTAAATTTACTATCAATAAAGCTTTAAAATTCACGATATTGGCCTAGAAGGAAGAGAAAATAACATTTTCAGTCCCATAAAGAATTGTCAGGCACTCATATACATGAAATCAATAAGATAAATGTTTCATCTTGGCCATTTTTGCTTTCAATAATTAAATTATAAAGAAATTTTAATGAAAATATGTATAAGATCTTTAAAATTGTTTATAAAAACAATATATTAAGTATGTCTATTAATAAAATATATGTATATAATTTATCGGTTCAGTTCGGTTATTTCTTCAGTTTTTTCGAATAAAACCATAACCAAACCAAATACTATCGGTTTTCAAAAATCTAAAACCAAACCAAACCAAACCCAAATAAAATCGATTTTATTTTATCGGTTTGGTTTGATTTTTCGGTTTGGATCGGTTTTTATCCAAACCGTGAACACCCCTAGTGGTCATCAACGTCAATGAATAATGCAGCACAATGCAACATTAAAAAACACTTAGGATAAGTCACTTTAATAAATCAATAATATTAAAATGCTCACAATCACCAACATATTCCTATGGCTCAAGATAAAGTTTGCACATGATTTCACAAGATAAAGTGGTTAGCACATGTATTCTTACAAATGTTTTCCTTTTCCAATTCAAAAAATTCAGTATTTGTTACTATAAAAGGAAAGAGAAGAATTCTCAGAATTTTACTCTGAAGCTAATTAAATAGTTTGTCTTCCTGTCTTGTAGTAATTAAGTATATTTTGTTGTCCGCGTTACTTTTGTAGAGAAGACTTGTTTAGTTCTGAAGAAACATTTCACATAGTTGAAATAGTTTTTTGAGATAGTGTGTAGCATGACTCAATAATAATTGTTGTTATTATATATATACCCGTAGATCCGTCAAACAAAAAGATATGGAGAAAAGCGAGTCTAAAGCTAAGAAGCACTTTGTGCTTGTTCATACGCTAGGCCATGGAGCCTGGTCCTGGTACAAGATTGTTGCATTGATAAGATATTCAGGACATAAGGTCACAGCTCTTGACTTGGGTGGTTCAGGAATCAACCCGAAACAGGCCCTCGAAATCCCAAATTTTTCTGATTACCTGAGTCCGCTAATGGAGTTCATGACTTCACTTCCTGCTGATGAAAAAATAGTTCTTGTAGGCCATAGCGTTGGTGGACTCGCTATTTCCAAAGCCATGGAAACCTTCCCTGAAAAGATTTCTGTTGCTGTATTTCTTAGTGGTGTAATGCCTGGTCCAAATATCAGTGCATCAATCGTCTACACTGAGGTACGTATGATCGATTTTCCATATCCTCAACTTTAATCTGTTAGGTTTGTTTAAACGTTTTACATATTTGGGAACTAAATTTATAGATACTTCATTATAGGCAATCAATGCAATAATACGTGTACTTGATAATCGGGTTACATACCACAATGGACCTGAGAATCCTCCAACCACCTTCATCCTAGGTCCCAAGTTCTTGGAAACTAATGTTTACCATCTGAGCCCAATTGAGGTAAGCAAATCATAATAGTACTGTCATTTAAATTAATAACCAATTTGGAACTGATTTAAATTGGGGTTTTCCCTAGGATTTGGCGCTGGCCACTACACTAGTAAGGCCATTTTATTTATACAGCGCGGAAGATGTTTCTAACGAGATAGTACTTTCAAGCAAAAGATATGGATTAGTTAAGCGAGTGTTCATTGTTGCTGCTGAAAATGAAGCTCTGAAGAAGGAATTTTTCCAAATGATGATTGAAAAGAATCCACCAGATGAAATGGAAGTGATCGAGGGGTCTGACCACGCGACCATGATGTCTAAGCCCCAACAGCTTTATACTACTCTTCTCAGCATTGCCGACAAGTATACCTGAGACCTTTCAATTTGACATTTCAATCATTTTCTTTCGATTGTCATGAGTTCAGCGTTTGGAATTAGCATCAATAAACAACCTCTATTTCCTACTGAATTTTTTAGTTCAATTTGATTAAATCTCATCAATGGGAAGAGGATACAGATGTTAATATTGATAACTTAAGCTTGTAGATGAGCACTACTAATTACACAAGACGATAGTAGCATTTAGTGGAATGCATGTGGGTAGGATGTACTTTGGCAAGCTAAGGCACAAGCCTAGCCTTCTCAATCACTGCAACAAAAACAGCTTTTAGCAGCAAGCTAAAGTTTTTACCGACATTATTATCTCTCTACAAGAATTGACGTATCCTCAAAATTAATGGTTTATATATTGTTGTTCATTATCTCATGCAAGGCACTTTTCCCTCTCTTAATAGTGCTTTGTTGGTCTCTAATATAGTCCTTGTAAACAATGGGCCGATACTTGCTTTCACTCTTTTCTTTGATAAGTGGGCTTGCAGGCTGAACTATTGCGTCCATTTCTGGGCCATGACCCACTGCTATAGAGATCCGAGCCGCCTCCGCATTGACTACTGCTCGATGCTCTACGCTCTTGTATTTCCCATTGCTCAATACCTGAGAATATAATTCACTCAGTATGTTTAAATTTGAGAGGATCAGTAACGTATCAGTTTTTTAATTCAATCTCTTTTGATATTTACCAAAACGACTTTTGAAATGAGCAATCTTGAACTTTTGACCTACTTGTCCCATGGTCAATCAAACAAGCGGAATCAAGAGCTCAAGATCATTCATTTCAAAGTTCATTGGGAAGCAAAAATACTGACATTTACCTCCAAATAATCTCCTAGATTGACAATGAAAGTGCCAGGGACATGGGGGACAGAGTACCATGTTTGATTGTGTTTAATTTGCAAGCCAGGAATGCCATTGTCCATTAAAATAGTGAGACCACCATGATCTGAATGTGGAGCAAGTCCCAATGTCTTGTTAGGCTCAGGACATGCTGGATAATAATTTGCAGCTATTATTTGAGTCCCTTCAACTCCAAGTGAACTCTCTATGTAATCTGGATCAAGCCCTAATCCTTCTGATATTGCACTAAATATTTTTACCTTAAGTTGCCAAACTTCCTTTAAGTACTCCTTTGTAATGTGCCTTCACACATGCATATACATGTACAAAATTGATTGTAAGAATTCACTTATTCCAATAACTAAAAAACCTGACTTGAATCATCCTGAATTAATTAGCTAAAGATATGAGTCATATATAATTACTATGGAGACTCAGCATGGCCCAATAATCTTTTATATATAATTTTCTGATAGTATTGCATGTAATGTAGGCTTAGCCATTTTAAAACCATCAACTGCTAGGAAAATATTAAGCATGATGATAATTACTTACTTGTAGGTAGGAGGATTATCTGGCCAAAGGTGATAGGTATGTGAAACAAGACCACCATAGTGCCTCAAAAAGTCCCTCCAATGAAGGGCATGCTTTCTGGTAGTGTTCAAGCTTGTTCCATATCTAACTGGATCCATCACATCATCTGAACCATATCTCATTTTCTCTTCTAATGGAAGATTGAAAAATTCTTCTATGACTTTAAGCATTTCATCCATGATAGAGGTCTTTATACCATGACTAGTCACCTGTAGAATTTGCAACTAGTAAATATTTATCTTTTAAAAAGATTTGATTAAATAATTTTAATCATATATATAAAGATTTTGCAGTTTGCACTATATATATCATTTCATATACATGTTTGGACCCAAGATTCATTTTTTTTTAATCATAGTATTAAAGTCAGGTCCATCCTAATGGATGTTTATTCTCCCACATTGGTTGTGGATGATTGTTCGGTCTCCTTATATGAGCTTGGACTATCCTTCACTCAATATTAATCCACAAGTAAATTTAGCTTAAAATTGAAAATATAAAAGAGAGAGAGAGTTGGTAAAGTTAAGTCACCCTAAAGAATCCCCATTGAGCACATGCAGAACTAATGGCATGTATAGTTGATAGTCTTTGTTCATCAGGTCCATTGAGGCCACTCATATCTATAACTGGAATGGAACCATCAATCGCCATTAATGGCCTTTCACCTTCTGGAATTGGCAAAACAAACTGGGAAGGCAACATTTTCATGTCCTTTGAATTGTCAACTAAGTACTTTACACCTTTTTTGTAATCAATTTCAATAGTAATATTATTATTAGTCAAAATGCTAGTGGAGATTGAGGGAGAAGGAGAAGAAGTAATTAGAGCCATTAACTTGGCTGTTGGATGAGAAAGGGCTTTATTTTTTGTGTTTTTGATGAAGTTTTTCTTTGCCACGCGTTGTTGGTCTTCGGAGCAATAGGCCTTGTGGCATTGTACATGCAGATTAAGCCAAAATTTTGGATCCTAGCTGACGGAAGAAACGATGCTCTTTCACTAGTTTTTTTTTCTCGCTGAGTATCTATATTGGAATCTGATTATTTTGAATTCGTGCCATGTAGAGCCCAATTCGAAGGGAAGTATCCCTATCAAGAATATTTTCATACCCAAGGTTCAAACTCAAAACTTCAAATTTAGAGAAAAACAGTTTCATCCACTGCAACATTGATACCGTACCGTAGGTAAGTTGCTAGTATTGCAATGTCATTCTCCCCAAGTAGGTAAGTGGGTTCTCCCTAGAAATTTCGAAAAGATATCACAACATAAGAAAAGCAAAGCCAAGAACAATAAATACGTCTCAAATCAACAGATGCACGGCATGTCAAGTCACAAGTGTATCAATCATGTGAAAGAAAGAGGTTGATGCACCCACCTACCTGGAGAAGAGCTTTCTTTGTCCCATCTTTTCTTACTGACTTTCCTAGTTTAGATAGCTTATTGAGAATCATGTCAAAATACACTGAGACCTGGGCCCAGGTTCTCTTTCTTGAGGCCCAGATTCTCTTTCTTCAAGAAAGAGTAGCTTTAAACAACTCGGTTCCAAACACACCAAACAAGCAAGCGACTCCCCTTCCTTAGCGTACCCGCCCATTAAGGCATTCTTCCTTCTTGTGTATGTATTATAGCTCATAGCTCTAATCCCCAATTCCTTGGTGAAAAGAGTTGTCGCCTTTAAATCATCGAAAAAAGAAAAGAAGGAACCGCTATAATGACCGCGGGTAGAACTATCGTACTTTTTGCAATCCTTCTTTTGAGCCTGACCTTTATCGTTCGTAGAAATTATTTTTGTTTGAACAAAAAATATGGCTTTCGACTTGTCTTTATCATATATATATATATTCGATTTTTCATCTCGTTATTTGGGTGTTGTTTACGCACCAATTTTCTATCTCACTTTGGTGTTTATTTACTAGAAGTTTTTTTCTTTTTTTGTTGTTTTAAGTGTTGGTTCGGGAGGAGGGCAGTCACTTCCTCTTCCGGGCCCTTCCAACCTATCAAACTCCTCCTCGGAAGATTCGTTCGCAGTCCAGATCATGTAAACACCTGATGAAGATAAAAATTTATCGAAGATGAGGGTGCCGTCATGTGATGATCAACGTAGTCACAGGGTCCATAGATAAGATCTTGTCAGGATAATATATATACTCTATGGTTTACTTGTCTTTGGAATTTTCATCCTCTTTCCAATTTCCATTTCCGTCATCTGATTTCCTACTACATCATCTTCCTTTGGTTATTCAAGTGATACAAAACATCTTCTACTAGTACAATTATTAGTAGCATAACTTTTGTCCATCAAATTACCTTAGTATACAACATTATACACTTGATATATAGCATTATACAAAACTCTCATTTTATTTTTACAACAATGTTTACAAACTCTATATACAATATCAGACACCCAAATATACAAATATTGTTCAAAATTATAAGATGGTTTTATATACCCATAGGTATTATTATACAATGTATTTTACAATAGTATACACTATTATACAAAAACTTCGTCTTATTCCTGAGATCCAAGAACCAAATCCATTCAACACACCTAAATTTCACATTCAGGCTCCTCAATGCATACCTGATCTTTTGCAGCATTGAAGACCAGCTTACGCCTTAGCCCATTCACTCTCTCGAGCTGAGTGTTAGGATATGGGACTAGGGCTCATCCTCTCGGGCTGAACCACATGTCGACCCACTCCTTAGGCTATCAGTCTAGTGGTCTTGGTTTCGCGATCTCCCTCTCGGGCAAGCCGAAAACACATGGGTGCTTTTGTATTTGCAACTACAAACCCATTAAATTAAACCACAACCACTAGGTGAAATCACCATTAAAATACATCTAGCCTATCAGCAAGCAAGACCCAGCTACAATATCAACACATATTTGCTAAATCACACCCCAAGAATGGGGTTTTTAGCCACACATCAAGAAATAACAAAATACACCTAAAATGATACTAAAATCACATGGGTATAACAAATTAAACAATGATTTAAGCAAAGGAAGAAGAATGGAGAAGACCCACTTCCAACTTGGGAAAAATGAAATCATTCTCTCTTCAAGTCTCCCACAAAACCCTTTCCAAACTTGAGAGAAAAAATATCTAAAAAGTACTATTCTATTGTGAAAATTATAATAATGGTTCAGAATTTATAAAATTAATAATAAATTTAATATTTATAGCCATCAGAAATTAGTGTTGGCGGATAGCCCGGCGAAATTAGTCGAGTTCGCAGAGTGACTCGGCAACTCGTCCATCTTCTATCTCGTCGTCGTTTAGTGCTTGCCTTTAGCGTCTTCACGTTCTAGACCATTGGGAGGAATAGTACTGCATTGGGGAACTATTCGGCGAAGCATCGACTGCTCCTTTCATCGCCTTCTTGATCCTCTTCCTTCAGGGCTTCACGTACTGGAGCAAAGGGCGGAGTCTATCCTTTCGGCGAGTCGCCAAAGATGCTTGGTGATGCTCAGGTTTCAACTTCTTCGTTCTTTCCAGCCTTTTTGTTCCTTTTTGCGCGTAAGTGTTCATGCTTCCACTAAAACTTCAAATACCTGAAACTTAAGAGTTTTCATCATATATTGAGACAAAATAAGCATTCGAGGACACTATTTCTATCAAAATAAAGCCCTAAATGAGTCCAAATTATGGACTCATCAACACCCCCAACTTAAACTTTTGGTTGTCCTCAAGCAAACTCAGGTTCAGCCGTTCAAAAAAGGTGTTTGAAACAGTGTTACACAAGACTCAATCATGAACATACACAACAAGATTCAAATTACTTATGCAAAGATCAACTGTGTACTCAAAGATTCAAGTTGTGACACACCATTACCAAAGATTCTCATGCTCGCAATACTTGCTACTTGTCCAAGTTCAAGTTCAACAAAAAGTATCTAAATGCCCTCATATAAAGAATGATTCCATATTCACACATAGAGGTAAGATCAGGAATCATATGCAACACTCACACTCAAAAAGAGGAACATAATGCATGTTTTCACTCATAGGTTTGCCCTTATTTTCCAATCAATTTTCGTTTCGGCTTACTCAAGATCAAAAAGGTCTTTCTAAGGCTTGTAATGAGGCTGAGTGCAGAGGTATGGTCATTTAGGCTCGGTGACTTTATTCTCGTGAGATGTGGTATTCTCAAGGCATTCCCTTCTTTTCCTCTATCAATTCTTTTTCTAGTGCTTCTAAGTCACCTTTTTATTCACCTTCATGGATTGCTTGGAACCCGATCTCTTTCGTAAATTTTTTTTTTAATTTTTTTTTATTCGAAGGGGTTCCATTTTCATGCAATACCATGGGTTAGGGGGGACTTTTCTTGCACTTCTTGACTTCTCATTTTCCTTTTCACCACACCCCCAACTTAGGCTTGGCCTATGTTGGCTATTCGTTAAACCACAAATCAAGAGGAATATAGGTAGTGGGTCAAGTAAGGTCTAGGGTTCACCAAGGTTCTTCTAAAGAAAGGTAAGGCTCAAAGGGTGTTTAAAAGAGTTTCACACGCTCACGGGTAGGCCACAAAAGAGGTATATGTCAAATTGGTTCACACTCTTTAAAGTTGCCTAAGATCATTTCAAGAGGACACCTTTCTAAATCAATCAGACTAACAGGGCAAATTCTAGGTTAATTTATGCAAGTTTTAAAGTAAGCTAATCACGCAAGACATTGACACTTAAGTCAAACAAGACTACACAATTTCGCTAGTGTGCAACGGCCATTACAAGAGAATTTATTTGATAAATGGCTAATCACAACGAGATGCAAAGAGTTCACATATTGTCTATGCAACTTCATTTGGCCTCGTCATAGCCGTGCATTCATGCTTGTTCAATTGAGAGCTCTATTCGAGTCATCGGTATTGATCAAAACCGAGGCTCAATTTTTTGCAAAAGAACAACCACATTTAACTCATTATGGGTGGTGGCAAAAATGTGCAAAAATTTTAAAAAATTTCGGACGGGTCAAAATCGTTTTCAGTTAAGAACAAAAGAGAGCCCTGAGCTCAAACATCCACAAAAAGCAGTGTAAAAACAATTTAAAACAGAACAGCCCAAATATATACAGAACAGAACATGAATGCCAACACAAAAGGTGTGGGCCTCATCCCACCACAAATAAAAGCGTTTGTGCTCAAATGCGAACAATAACAATATCCAAGGCTTAAGAAAGATAAGACAAGGAAAAGGGATAAAGAAGAGTCCTGTCTATGCAGTCTCCCTATTTACCGTGATATCAGTTCTCAATACATCTTCCTGAAGTTAAATAATGGTCCCTGGAGCATTATTATTTTGGTCCCCATTGTTTGTTTTTACCCTAGCCTCTGCAGCAAAATTTGTTGCAATTATCTGATCTATCTCATGAGCTACTCTGAAGGCATGTATTACATTGACTAAACTTCGATCACATGGGCGCACATTAAGGTCGAAGGGACTTCATCTCTTCTCCCTAGCTTCCTTGGTGTACTTCCTTTGTCTGGCTAGCTCTGCTCTCTTTTCATCGTGTCTAAATTCTCGTGCTCCTATGTGCCTGGGTGGATCATCTCTCCCTGCGACTTTTGGTCTGGCCATTTCTACAAAAACTTCGAGGATAAGTTAAATATTAATTCAACTAAGAGAAAAATGGTGTTTTTGAGTGTAGAATTTCTCAGCTAGGCTGTTAGGTTAATAATTGAAATTGATATACAATTGATATAAGGGAGTAAGTAAAGGGCGAACAAGGAATATTTCGGCGAGTCGCCGAGTGTATTATGCGAATCAAACTGACCGCCGAGAGTTACAGGTCAATCAGTACATGAAATATGCAGTTAAGAGCGAAATGGGGTTGTTAGGCGAACCGCTGAGCAGTTCGGCGAAATTTGTTCACCTCGCCTATCAGCTCAACGTGCCCATTATTACCCCAGCCTTTCAAAGCTCACCTAGCAACCCCAGATTGTAATGTCATGCAATTTGAGATAACTATGAAGAAGCTTGGAATTGGAATTAGTCTTTTTTTTTTTATGAAGTCAGAATCTGGAAATTTTAGTTAATTTTGGGGAAAAAATGAGTTTTTTTGTCAACTTTCAAATAGTCATAACTCCTAGCTCAGAATGATTTAGGTGAATTTCCAGTTATGTCTGGAAATATTTTGCAATGATATTTTCAACGCCACCGAGTTTGCTCAATTCCGAGTTCGCATGAGTGAGTTATGCCCTTTGGAAGTTGGGCAGTTGGCAGGGAAATCCGTCCGGAAATTTTAAGGGCATTTTGATCTTTTCCCTAATTAATTCCTTTGGTTATATTATTTTGTTAGACTGATTTTTAGATCAGTTTGTCTCATTTTTAAAGAGTAAAGAGTTAGGGCTTGGGAGAGAAGAGAGAAAGAAGATAAGGAAGAGGAGAAAAAGGAGCAATCAAGGAGATCATCGTGGATATCGTCGTGGGTGATCCCTACTAGGTATGTGAGTTCATAGTGTTGGGTTAATCCTTTCCCACACACGCCAAACTCGTTTTATTTTCAAGAAAAGATTGGTTGTATTGTTGAAGTTGTTGGTTGTGTTGTTGATGTTGTTGATTATGTTGTTGAAGTTCTTGTTGATTTAGGATATGATTTGATTGTGTTTTTGAGTGGAATCCACTGTATGTTGAGGGCTTTATGATCCCAAGGGTTTGGGAACAGAACCTTTGAAGTTAAGAGGGTTTAGAGTTGGCAACATGAAGGAGAAAAGTCGGGCAACTTGCCTGAAACAAGTCTGCGTCGCAGATTTGTTCCCTCTGTGAACAGAATCTGCTCTGCGTCGCGGACTTCATTGTTTTCAGAATTTAATTTTGTAATTCTTCTTAAGTTTAGCTGTTCTAAATTATTTCCTAAACATCATGGGGTCCTTCCAAACACAAATCATTACCCTTGAATCCATAATTCAATTCAAGAAGTTAGGATCAAAGTCAATTGAAGTTAGAGCCAAGCTTAGAAGTTAAGCAAGTCAAGCAAGTTTTTAAAGTTGTTCAAGAGTCTTTATTGAATGTTTTAACTTCATTTTTAAGACTCCAGTTTCAAGTCAAGTAAAAGGGTATAGAGTTTCAAGTCAAGAAAAAGGGTATAGAGTTTCAAGCCAAGTGAAGAGTCTCAAGTTTCAAGTTAAGTCAAGAGCATAAAGTCGAGTCCATTTCCCAAAAGTTATTAGGGAACTATGTATTTCCCAAGGAAGTTTCTAAATGTTTTTACATTTGAGTAAGAAAGGAACATCGATGCTAAGAGAGAGCCTTTGGGCTAGATTTTGAGTAATTATCTCAAATTAAAGAAAGATGTGTTTAAAGCACTTATGAGCTAAAGTATATTTTTGGGAGTAGTCTTGATCACCGAGTTGGGGACACGAGTTCATATTAACTCCACTCTCCATAAGAACCATGCAGCCAACATGGGATTTAACGGGTCATACTTTTTAGATGATCCCGTAAGTTAAGCTAGTGGATCCACTTAGTAAAGTTAGCTTCCTATATCACAGCCAGGTATAGGATGGTCCTTGGGCAACGTGAGGTAAAATGTTATACCACCACTAGGGCTCATAGTGGTGGTTGTCGGTTAAAGAATCTCCCACTAAAGTTATATTACTTTTATATAAGTAAAGTTGAGTTTGTTATTGCCTTAATTATTAACGAACTAAGTTGTTTACAATGATTTAAAAGCTTTATATTGCATGTGTCTTATTGCCTTATATATATTGAGTTCAGTTATTCCTGAGTCGTACAGAGCCAAGGTAAGAGTTCATTTGTATTCCTTTCAAGCTTAAGTTGTGATTTAGCTTTTCAGCTCGCATACTCATACATTCCATGTACTGATGCCAGTTGGCTTGCATCGTCTTATGATGCAGACGCAGGTAACCAGGATCAGCATCCAGTACGCCGTTGATCCAGCAGAGCATTCCAAAGTCAGTGGTGAGCCTCCTTGCTTTCCGGAGGACTCGAATATTTTTGTGTTCCTAGTTTTGTTTTAATTGGATGTTGTGGGGTTTGTCCCCTCATCCATCTCAGTATTTTAGAGGCTTCATAGACAGTCAGTTAGTTTTGAGTCTCTCATCTATGTATATATATATATATAATATTCTATTTTGAGACTCGAGTTGCCTTTTTGGCCAGATTTTGTCAGTTGGTTGTTTTATAACCTTTCATTGCATTGAGATGTGCTGTTGAGTTAAGTTTCAGCTGAGTTAAGAAAGCCAGGCCAAGGGTTCGCTTGGGGCCAACAATGGTCTCCGAGTGCCGGTCCCGCCCAGGGTATAGGCTCGGGGCGTGACAAACTAGATAATATAGCTTACGCGCATATAACTCAATCTCAATGAAGACACATAGAAACTTCTATTCCCACCACGTAACACTTCAACTCAAAGTCTGTCTAATTGGGAACTCCTCGAATGATGCACTATGTACCAAATCATAATGGAAAATATATGCAATCCCAGTGACTCAGACACTCAGTAGAGGTTTAGCATTTTCATCATTATGCAAAAGAGTACAATTTTAATATTTTTAAACGCGAGGTTCAGACTACAAACCTTTGATGGTGAATATATGCTAATGAAGTGCTACGCAGCAATGCAATCCAAATCCACGCACAAATCAATGAACTACCTTATTCCAAAAGTGCAAGAAATATACAACTAGGGTGCAGGTGTGAGTTTGGTAAGACGAAGAGATGAGAGAAAATGAGTGAAATAGGACTTTTAAACCTGTAGCTTGCGAAAACCATCCAGTTCCCGCTCGTTCAGCGATTTGGGTCAATTCTCCCATTCATTCAACGAAGCGCCAAGTGTCTAGCTAGTTCGTCAAATGGCACAAGATTTACAGCTCCTGTGAAGATTCCAATGGTGGTCTACATCGAAATCACCAAAATGGTCGACGATGCGCCATTAATTTTTCTAGACAGCCGAGTTGTACAAGGTTTAAGCTGACAATGCCTTGTATTACCCAACGGACAGAATCGTGTTCTCCAACCTTTTAAGCGATCCGCTAACTGGACATGTTGCTTGCCTCCATATCCTATTTTAATCACTTTCCTCATTTCAACCTATACAAAAAACACACCATTATTTACTTAAAGCAAAACAAAGCAATAAAGGGTTTTGGGTTACCTCCCAAACAACGCCTTAGTTAACGTTGTGGGACGACGCAAGTCAATCTTCAAAGCTCACTTTTGGGGTTACCCGTAGTATCACTAGGCAAACCACTATGCTATCTTGGGTTGAGATGAGATGATATATGACCCATTTGGGTCTCTAACTGCTTGATCGAGACTGAATAAGAGGTGATAGTCTGAGTGAGGATAGGCACATCTTCTTGTATGTTTTTTAGCATTTTGTCTGACCTTTCAACTTTGTTTAGGATACGTGAGAGCATATCCTCGGATCTATCACCTTTCTAATCCTTGGGTTTTTATAGCTCGTGAGGAGGCACATATCTGTCTTTTTCGCCATTCTTCTAATTTGGAATCAGATCCCTCCATTCATAATCTCGATCTTTCTATCCTTTGTCTCTGGCCCATCCTTGATTTCCACCCTGCCTTAGGTAGTTTGAACAATAGTCCCTGCCTTGGTTAGCTAGAAAATTTACTTCTTCATCATACATGGCTTCAAACTTTATCTCATTAGGATTCGCAACCCCTACTCCCACAGTTTTAACTCCACGGGTACCAGCCCCCAAAACATTTTTGGATAAAATGTCAAGCTGAATCATGATCTTGGCCATGTTTTGGTCTCTCTCATTGTCCTTTTCAATCTGCTCCTTAGATAACTGGAAGGTGACAGGGGAGACTTGGTCTTCACGAGTGTACCATGCCCTCTTAATGGTTGTCATGCCATCCAAAAGCTGAGCTGTTACTGCGTATGGCTGTTTCATTAAGTCTCCGAGTGAGAGTTGGTCAGCGACACCCTTGTTTACCGAGTCTAAACTCCGGTAGAAGTATTGAAGGAGCACATTGTCAGGCAGACCATGGGCTTGGCATTGCAATACCAATTTCTTAAATCGGAGCCAAGTTTCGTGTAAAGGTTCTCCATTCAAACGCTTAAAGCTTTGGATGTTATCCCGAATAGTCATCATCTTCGAGAGAGGGAAAAATCTCACATTAACTGCGGTAACCAACTCCTCCCACGAAGTGATGGAGTTTCGTCACAACTCAGCTAGCCACTTGCATGCTTCGCCCATCAAAGAAAAAGAGAATAGCCTCAATCGAACTAATTCCTGAAAGATGTTTTTGAACGAGAATGGTCCACACACATCTACGAAGTTTCGAAGATGCTCGTGTGGGTCCTCATGAGCTAATCCACTGAAAAGTCCCTTTACTTGCAAAAGTTGCAACATGGTGCTTGTTATGTGAAATACCGTGTTTCCCTCTGTTAGAGGTAGACAGAAACCTCCTACACCTCCCATGAGATGCGGATCATTAATATTGGGTTCTTGAACATCATTCAGGTTGCCGATATCGTCCTGATGGCCCACATGGCTTCCATTACTACCGTTAACACTCATGCTTTCTGAAATGCTTACACACTCAATAAAACAAAACTAAAAATTAAATTAGTAATTATTAGAACTAAGAAGAACAAAAATTCTACTAATCTAAAAATTCTCAAGTACACCACTCCCAAGCAGTGGCGCCATTTTGATGTTTATCGTGACCAACGACACTAACCTACGTCATAAGTGTCTATGATCGTCGATAGTATAGTAACTCAACTAAAGGTTGGGGTCGTGTCCTAAGGGAGTGGTTTTGAGAATTGATAGAAATATAAAATTTAGCTCTAACTTGTCGTAGCTAAAGATATTTACGAACAAAAACATAAGAAATTAAAGGGGGTGACACGAAAGTGTCAAATATCAAATGGGGGGTTTTTGTCACAAGTAGCAAAAACAACAAACTAATAACAAGAAAATCAAGTGTGGGGAAAAGTTCTTGGGGTGTGACCGCAATACAAGCTGAGATAAATCGTTGTGTACATGCTTTCGATAGGAAATTTGCAAAATAATAGTAACTAGGCTAAACTTTAAATGAAAATAAGTTCCTTCTCCAGCAACTTACCCCGTTTCAAATGGGTTCCTCTCGGACACCCATCTGCCGAAAGAAGACCAGCCTATGTCTTACCCCACTCACTCTCTCGAGCTTAGTGTTAGGATATGGGACTAGGGCTCATCCTTTCGAGTTGAACCTCATGTCGACCCACTCTTTAGGCCATCAGTCTAGTGGTCTTGGTTTCGCGACCTCCCTCTTGGGCAAACCGAAAACACCTGGGTGGTTTTGTATTTGCAACTACAAACCCATTAAATTAAACCATAATCACTAGGTAAAATCACCATTAAAATACATCTAGTCTATCAGCAAGCAAGACCCAACTACAATATCAACACATATTTGCTAAATCACACCCTAAGAATGGGGTTTTTAGCCACACATCAAGAAATAACAAAATACACCTAAAATGATACTAAAATCAAACGGGTATAAGAAATTAAACCTTGATTTAAGCAAAGGAAGAAGAATGGAGAAGGCCCACTACCAACTTGGGGGAAATAAAGTCCTTCTCTCTTCAACTCTCCCACAAAACCCTCTCCAAACTTGAAAGAAAATATATCTAAAAAGTATTATTCTATTGTGAAAAATATAATAATGGTTCAGAACCTATAAAATTAATAACAAGTTTAATATTTATAACCATCAGAAATTAGTGCTGGCGGATAGCTCGGCAAAATTAGTCGAGTTCGCTGAGTGACTCGACGACTCGTCCATCTTCAATCTGTCGCCGTTTAGTGCTTGCCCTCAGCGTCTTCACATTCTGGATCATTGGGCAGTATAGTACTGCTGTACTGCTTCGCGGAACTATTCGGCGACGACTACTCCTTTCATCGCCTTCTTGATCCTCTTCCTTTAAGGCTTCACGTACTGGAACAAAGGTCGAAGTCTATCCTTTCGGCGAGTCGCCAAAGATGCTGGGTGATGTTCAGGTTTTAGCATCTTCGTTCTTTCCAGCCCTTTTGTTCATTTTTGCGCCTAAGCGTCCATGCTTCCACTGAAACTTCAAATACCTGAAAAGTTAAGAGTTTTCATCAGATATTGAGATAAAATAAGCATTCGAGGACACTATTTCTATCAAAATAAAGCCCTAAATGAGTCCAAATTGTGGACTCATCAAACAACATTTTGCTTTTTTGGTAACCAAGAACAAATACTTGATCTAAATAAGAAAGCATAACCAGAAGTACTCTTCATGTCATCTATACTTCCAGCCGAACCACTATCAGAATAACAAACTAAGTTCAAATCTCTATCAAATTTGTACATTATCCCATAATCCATTGTTCCTTGCAAGTAGCGTAGAACAACTTTGCAGCTCCAAGATGCACTTGGATTGGTTCTTGCATGAATCTGGATAATAAACTAGCAACAAACATAAAGTCAGGCGTTGTTGAAGTAAGATATAGCAAACTTCCAATCAAGCTCCTATAAAGTGACCTATTATCTTTCATTTCTCTATCATCTTTTCTGAACTTCTCATTTGTTACTAATGGTATGGTCACTGACCTGCAATCCATCATTTTGAATATTTGAATAACACTTTTAGTATACTTCTTTTGAGTTTGCTCAACATAAATCTCTTCTTCAAGTTTTCCATTAAGAAATGCAGATTTAACATCATGTTGAAATATCTTCCATTTCTTTTGTGCAGCAACATCAATTACGGTTCTAATTGTCTCAAGACGAGCAACTGGAGAGAAAGTTTCATAAAAATCAATACCTGATTTTTGTGTGAAACCTCTAGCAACCAACCTTGCTTTGTGTTTTTGAATATCTCATTCCTGATTGAGTTTGATTTTGTAAATCTATTTTAGACTTGCAACTTCTCTTTTTTTGGGTATAGACACAAGCTCCCAAGTATTATTTTTTTTAATCATTCGAATTTCTTCTTCCATGGCTTTCTTCTAAACATCATGTTTTATTGCCTCCTCATAATTTTCTAGCTCAACACCGGCAAAGTTACATCTCTGATAAATGTCACTCAACATTTTTGTTCATGTTGGAGGTGGTTTTTCATCATTTGAATCTGGGATTTCTCCCCTTTGAAGGACGTCTTCCTCTTTCTCATCCTCTTCTTGATTTAACACATCTAAAGATACGATAGAAATATTTTCTATCTTTTTATCCTTCTAATTCCATGTTTTTTTCATCAAAAATGACATCTCTACTAACAACAAATTTGTAGTTTTTACATCAACAAGCCTATCGCCTTTTGTTACGTCACTATAACCAAGAAATATACATTTTTGACTTTTTTTCATCCAATTTTGTTCTTTTCTCAGCAGGTATATAAGCATAACAAATACACCCGAAAATTTTAAAATGACTTACAAAAGGTTTCATTCCACTCCAATTTCAACTGGTGTATTGTCCTTTAATGCCTTTATCGGGCACCTGTTAAGGATGTGCACCGCTGTATGAACTACTTCTGCCTAAAAATAGTTGGGCAGCCCTTTCTCATTCGTCATAGTTCTGGCCATTTCAGCAATTGTTCTATTTATTCTTTCAGATACATCATTTTGTTGAGGAGTGTATCCTGCGGTAAGTTGCTTCTGAATGCCTTCATTTTTGCAATATTCTTCACATACTCGACTTGTGTATTCACCTTCTCTATCACTGTGAATGGTCTTGATGCTGCAACTTTTTTGCTTCTCAACAAGAGCTTTAAATTTCTTGAATGTAGCAAATGCTTCTTACTTTTCTTTCAAGAAATAAATAGAAGTCATTCTTGAAAAATCATCAATTAATAATAGCTAGATCTGATATCATGTTAAATTAGGTCTTAGACCTAGCTCACACCCCAAAAGCTAGATCAAAGGGAGGAGGATTGATTCTTTAACACCTCACCTCATGCCCAATTCTTAGTATCTGGTGCGTGGGCAATTTTTATTTTGGGGTCCCCAACACCGGGTGAGACGGGCCCTACTCTAATAGCAAGTTGTAGGAAATATAGAAGGAGCATATAATCTTTAGAGAATATTCAAGTTTTATATAGGCTACTTAAGGCCACTTGAGATGATTAGAATCATCAATTACATCTCTATTTATACTAATAAAATATAAATCAAATGTCTTGCACAAATAATTAGATACATGTATCATAATTTACTAGATACATGTATTACGAAATTCTAAAAGACTTTTTGAAAAACTAAGAGACAATTTCGGAAGACTAAACATTGATTCATTAATTCTAACACCACCCCCCCTAATGCATTTGCTTGACAACTCTAATGCGTTCTCGAAAATAGCAAACTTTTTCTCTTAAGATGTCAGTATGTTGTTCTCCTATCTAGCAATAATGCAACTGAATTTCGCCTTTCTTTTGTGCTTATCGGATAAAATGATACTTGATGGAAATATGCTTTGATCTTTCATGGTTAACTAGATTCTTGGCAATTGCAATTGCTGATTTGTTATCACAATACAGAACAGTCCCTCTTTTTTTGTTTTTCACCAATGTCTTCAAATATTCCCCTAAGCCAAATAGCTTGAGAAGTAGCCTTAGCTGCTGATAAATATTCTATTTCGGCAGTGGATTGAGCAATAACACTTTGCTTTTTTGATAACCAAGAACAAATACTTGATCCAAATAAGAAAGCATAACCAGAAGTACTCTTCATGTCATCTATACTTCCACCCCAATCTGTCACAACCCGAGCCTACACCCTGGACATGGCCGGCACTCGAAGACCATTGCTGGTCCCCAAGCGAACCCTCATCTTGGCTGACTACAAGCAGAAAACTGATTCAAGCATACATAGCTTAAAAACTGAAATAAAAGTTCATAAAACTTAAATACAAACTTTAAGTCCAAAGAAAACTTTGTATAATAAAATAAATACAACTCGCCATAAAAGGCAACTTTAGTCTTTAAAATATTTAATAAAATAAATGATACAGACTTCTCAACTATACTGACTATCTATGAAGCCTCTAACTGATAAAGATGGAAGTCGAGACAAGGCCCATGACATCCTAACAACTGATATAATTGAAAGGTAAATGAAATCCTCAGGAAACAATAAGGCTCACCATAGCTAACTCAAACTCTCGGATGTATCAACGAAGCTCCTGTGGAAACATAAACATAAGCTTGAAACTTGATAAAAAGAAAACATACTTACCTCTTCTCAAACTTACTCAACTCAAGGAATACTCAAGGATACTCAAAACTACTCAAACTTACTCAACTCAGAAGTGTTCAAGGATAATATACTCAACTCAAAGATATGTTATTCGACTTTGGTTATTCGACTCAATATGACTGAACTCATTTCAATATAAAGCAATTTAAAATAAGTGCAATATAAAGAAACAAACTGTTTAAAAACATGTTGTAAACTCAGTGTTTATGCAAGGATATAACATAACTCTGAAATGTATGTAAAAATATAATAAACTGATGTATATAAAAATACAATAACTTCTGTAGGAGTTTCTCTAACCGACAAACATTACATAAGAGCTATTGTGATGATGCATCAATCTCCCTCACGCTGCCGGCGCATCCTATACCCAGCCAAAGATATAGAACCTGAACTGCCTAATGGATCCACTAGTCTATGTGAAAAGGGTTCATCTAAAAAGTATGACCCTTTTCTACCCATGATGGCTACATGGTTTATGGGGGCTGTGAGTTGTCTGAACTCTCTCCCATATCGGTGCTCAATACTACTCCCAAAATATACTAGCTCTTATGTTTTAAAAACATACTTCTTTCTGCTGATTTGAGATTAGCGCTTAAAAACTTAGCTCAAAGGCTATCTTGGAAATTTCAGTTTCCCTTCTTGCTTCATTTAGAAAGCTATTACTCTTTTCTGAAAACTAGCCCGAAGGCTCTTTGGAAATCTCAGTTTCCCTTCTTACTTAAATGTGAAAACATTTTTAAGTCTCTTTGGGAATACATAGTCCCCATATACTTCTTTGAAGAAAAGACCTTCAACTTTACATCTTTACTGAACTCAAAACTCAAGTCTTAAAACAAAGTTTAAAAATTTGTAAAAAAACTTCTTAAAATATGGTTCACGCCGAATTATGGACTTGAACGACTCAATGCAAGGTTTTCAATAACCATAGATAGAACTCAAATACTTGAAACTCAAGAACTTCAGTGATACTACTCATTTTCAAGAATGCTCAACTCAGAGTTCATGCGAAATTATCAGCATGAACTACTCAACTCAAGGACTCAAATATACTTCTCATCTCAAGACTGTTCGACTTATAGGGTTTATGCGGAATTATGGGCATGAACAATTCAACTCAAGGACTTCATGGGTAACATGTAATAGTTCCATGATTATAAATATAATATCATAGGGGATTAGGAACTCAATACTTAGAACTTGAAGATACTACTCCTCTCAAAGGTACTCAACTGATGAAGTTCATGCGGAAGTTATGGGCATGAACGACTCGACTCAAGGGTCAAAATATCAATAAGGAACTCATGTATACGACTCTTCTCATTCTCATACTTACTTACCCAAAACTTAACTCAAATCGATGATAGATCTCAAAGGATTCACAATTGAACTCAAAGGCTTCCTTGAACTCTACTCTTAACTCTCTCTTGAATTTGAATTATGAATTCAAGAGTTATGATTCATGATATGAAGGATCTCAATAACAATATAGATATTCGATAATTAGGAATAGAACTTTTAAAAGAAACGTGAATTCAAGAACTCAAAATCAACTTATCTAAAGAAAACTCAAATCTAGGGAAAGTATCCTAGATTACTCTTTTACTGATCTGAAAGTAGATGTAGGGCGTGAGGAAGAACTAGTCCAACACTATGACAGCCTTACATACCTAGAAGAACAATATTCTTGAAGAATCTTGAAGAAGAACTTGATTAGAAGCCTTGAAACTCTAGCTTGAAGGTAAACAATCAAGAAACCCTTTCTTGAGATTCTTGAATTAGTTTCTTGAAATCTCTATGGCCAATAATTATGATTTTCATTAGTGAAGTTGAAAATCTGATTGTTTTGAGTCTTTTATTAGTCAAGAAATTTGTTTATGGTTTTCTTGGAGTTAAAAAGACAAAAACGACTCTTTTTAATATTTTTCCGTCGGCTAATTCGTAATAGCACTGTATAGGTTACTAAAATAGTCATAACTTTTTACTCAGAAATTGGATTGCGCAAAATTAGTGGCGTTGAAAAGTAGATTCAGATACCTTTAATTGGATAGGTTATGGCTCACGTAACTCTTAATATTCTAAGAGATATGGTCGTTTAAAGTTGACCCAAATAGAATCTTACATCAAAACTTAATGAAACTTCAAGAACTCTTATCAAGAACTCATCAAGAACTCTAATCTTTAAATTTCAAGAATGAAATTACGCTGAATAAATCATGATTGGTGTGTGGGTGAAAGAACCCAACACTATGGAAGCTTACATACCTCTTAGGGATCAAACCCATGGCGACAATCCGCAATAACTCTCAAGAACGTCGACGAACGCCTTCATCCTTTCCTCTTTTCTCCTCTTCTCTCTTCTTTTCTCTTCTTGGACTCTCAACTAAAACCCTAGGCGTAAATTAGGATTATAAAACTGAACCTAATCAGATTATACCCTTAAAACCTTACTAAAAATGAATTAAATCTGATTGGGTAAGGAAAAGACCAAAATACCCCTCTAAAACCCGGTTTTGACTTTCCTTAACTGGACAGCCAAACTTCAAAAGCTCATATCTCATCCGACCTCGAAACTTAGCAAACTCGGCGGCGTTGGAAAGATAATTCAAAGGTATTTCCTACGGTAACTAGTATCACACCTAACTCATCTTGAGCTAGAATTTATGGTTGTTTGAAGTCTACCCAAAACTCATACTTAGCTTAACTTGCAAAATTTCAGATTTTGCTAATTCCAATTTAATTCTTTTTGGAACTCAAGGTGCCACATCTAGTGACCTTAAAACTTAAGAAATTTTAATTCCTCGGTGAAATCCTACTCACAACGAAGAATGGTTCAAGTCTTAGTTCAAAAAAAATTCTGGGGTGTTACACAATCACTATCAGAATAACAAATTAAGTTCAAATCTCCACCAAATTTGTACATTATCCCATAATCCATTGTTCCTTGAAAGTAGCGTAGAACACACTTTGCAGCTCCAAGATGCACTTGGCTTGGTTTTTGCATGAATCTGGATAATAAACTAGCAGCAAACATAATGTCAGGCCTTGTTGAAGTAGATATAGCAAACTTCCAATCAAGTTCCTATAAAGTGAGCTATTAGCTTTCTTTTCTCCATCATCTTTTCTGAACTTCTCATTTGTTGCTCATGGTATGGCCACTGACCTGCAATCCATCATTTTGAATGTTTGAAGAACACTTTGAGTATACTTCTTTTGAGAAATGAAAATTCCTTCTTTCACTTGAGAAACTTTGATGCCCAAGAAATAATTTACCAAGATCACTCGTTTCATAGGCTTGCATCATATCTTGCTTGAATTTTTGCATCATCTTCACATCATTTCCTGTAAAGAGCAGATCATCCACATATAGACAAACAATGATAATGCTTCCATGTTCTTTCTTCACATATAAAGTGGTTTCGCTTTTACTTCTCTGAAAATTATTTTTCAGAAAGTATGTATCAATTTCATTGTACCAGACTCTTGGAGCTTGCTTCATCCCATAAAGAGCTTTGTTTAGCCTGTACACCTTCTCTTCTCCCCCCGAACAAAATTCCTTGAGGTCGCTCAACATAAATCTCTTCATCAAGTTTTCCATTAAGAAATGCAGATTTAACATCAAGTTGAAGTATCTTCCATTTCTTTTGTGCAGGAACAACAATTACGGTTCTAATTGTCTCAAGACGAGCAACTGGAGAGAAAGTTTCATAAAAATCAATACCTGATTTTGTGCGAAACCTCTAGCAACCAACCTGCTTTGTGTTTTTGAATATCTCATTCCTGTTTGAGTTTGATTTTGTAAATCCATTTTAGACTTGCAACTTCTCTTTCTTTGGGTATAGCCACAAGCTCCCAAGTATTTTTTTTTTCAATCATCCGATTTCTTCTTCCATGGCTTTATTCCAAACATCATGCTTTATTGCCTCCTCATAATTTTCTAGCTCAACACCGGCAAAGTTACATCTCTGTTAAATGTCACTCAATATTTTTGTTCCTATTGGAGGAGGTTCTTCATCATCTGAATCTGGGATTCTCCCCCTTGAAGGACGTCTTCCTCTTTCTCATCCTCTTCTTGATTTGACACATCTAAAGATATGATAAAAGTATTCTTTATCTTTTTATCCTTCCAATTCCATGTTGTTTTTTCATCAAAAATGACATCTCTACTAACAACAAGTTTGTTAGTTTTGACATCAACAAGCCTATAGCCTTTTGTTACATCACTATAATCAAGAAATATACATTTTTAACTTTTTTCATCCAATTTTGTTCTTTTCTCAGCAGGTATATGAGCATAACAAATACACCTAAAAAATTTAAAATGACTTACAGAAGGTTTCATTCCACTCCAAACTTCAACTAGCGTCTTGTCCTTTAATGCCTCTGTCGGGCACCTGTTAAGGATGTACACCGTTGTATGTACTGCTTTTACCCAAAAATATTTTGGCAGCCCTTTCTCATTCATCATAGTTCTGGCCATTTCAACAATTGTTCTATTTATTTTTTCAGATACACCATTTTGTTAAGACATGTACCCTGCTGTAAGTTGCTTCTGAATGCCTTAATTTTTGTAATATTTTTCAAATTCTTGACTTGTGTATTCACATCCTCTATCACTGCGAATGGTTTTGATATTGCAACCTTTTTGCTTCTCAACAAGGGCTTTAAATTTCTTGAATGTAGCAAATTCTTCTGACTTTTCTTTCAAAAAATAACCCAAGTCATTCCTAAAAAATCATCAATTAATAATAGCTAGCTCTGATACCATATTAAATTAGGTGTTAGGCCTAACTCACACCCCAAAAGTTAGCTCAAAGGAAGAGAAATTGTCCAAGCCTTATAAGGAGTCCACCCATCTCATTAACCACCGATGTAGGACTTTTGTCATTCTTTAACACCCCACCTCATGCTCAATGCTTAGCTTCTAGTGCGTGGATAATTTTGATTTTGGGGGTCCCAACATCGGGTGAGACGGGTCCTGCTCTGATACTAATTTGTAGGAAATATAGAAGGAGAATATTATTTTTAGAAAATGCTCATGTTTTATATAGGCTACTTAAGGCCACTTGAGATAATTAGAATTATCAATTACATTTCTATTTATACTAGTAAAATGTAAATCAATGGTCTTGCACAAATAACTAGATACATGTATCACAATTTACCAGATACATGTATTACGAAATTCTAAAAGACTTCTTGAAAAACTAAGAGACAATTTCAAAAGACTAAACATTGATGCATTAATTCCAACAAGCGCGCAACTTCCAACTATATTTATTTTTCCAGATTTGCTTCAACTGAAATCACAGAGAAACACATGAAATATTCCCAATCAAAGGAATAACCAGATTTCTTTTTCTAACGAAATAAATAATATCATTTTGACATATACTTCGAAACTTATAATTGTATACACCGCCTAAATAAATATATACAATAGCAATGCAATAGACTTTATATATCCTAATAAATGTATATAAACACAGTAACTTTTCTGTATACACACCGAAGTTACTCTTGTCACATTATGTATATTAATAAATGTATGAGGAAATTTAGTAAATAGCCACTAAAATAAATTTAATTACGTTTCATAGCTATAGTTTGCTAGTTACAATTCGTAGATACGTGTTAGAGGGAGGAGAGAGACGAGCGAGATTGGGAGAGGGAGGAGACAGACAAATTGTATATGTATATCTGTCAGATAATTATATATATGTAACTAGTATACATATGTATTTGTATATCTAGCGAGAGTGGAGAGAGGCTAATTGTATTTGTATATTTTATTTTTTTGGGTTGCCCACCCGGTGTCCGGAGCCGCATTGAAACCCCGATTGCATCTAGATCGCGCTCCACAAGGCCCATTCGGGGATGACACTCTCAACAAGATTTTATCAATATCCAGTGCTTAAATCTGAGATCTCTGGTTAAGGGTGGAGCAGTCCCACCACTGCACACTACCCATATTTGTATTTGTATATGTATTAAAGAGGAGAGAGGCGAGAGAGAGGAAGAGAGGAGAGAGGCGACGTAATTATAGCTAAAATTAAGTTGCGGGTGGTAATTAATGAGAACTATAGTTATGTTAGCTAATTAACCAGTATATGTTTGTTTATCCACGTAATTTCTCCATAAATATATATAAATACGGTAATCTTTATGTATACATATCGAAGTTACTCTGTCACAATCAATGTATATTTTGAATCAAATTATAAAAATATACATCAACTAAGTATACAACAATCATATGTGCAATCTACTTCATGTATGCATAAAATTGTCTTCATTGAAGCTCAGATTATTTCCCTCAACGCTATATTTACAGCTACATCAATTTCTTCAAGGTTCAAATGAAATATAATTGATTTTAATATTTGGATTTAATGAATAATTTCGATAAACTTGTAATTAAGAGCAACTCTCGGTGTATCATCTGTTGGTTGATAATAAACCATAATGCAAGAGGTCATTCAAATAATATATATTTTTTATAATTGTGGTATTCGAACAAGTTTACACACCTCAAATAATTTAAGAGATATTTATAACCTCTCACGATCAAATCTAAGATAAAAAAAAAATCACCTAATATTTTTTGTCTCCGTTATTGAAATTTGAATGAGGCAACCACCTATAAATGACATCCAATGATGGCCTCAGGGGAAATAATTGGCAAATATTTAACATGATAATCCCAAAATCTAATGATGTTAATTATGTGTGATAAACTTTTATTATAGCACTAATGATTTCCTACAGACTAATATGGTTTTAGAGGTCGACTGCTATGAGTTTAAGTACTACAATTATTTGGTCTTCCTTTTGGTTTAGTTTATGAGCTATGTATGTAATTAATTAGAGTTTCTTATAGGCACGGACCATAATTATGATTCACTCATAGCCTGCCACATTTAATTTTAATACTAACAAATATATACTTAGGACATTTGACATAATTATAACGTCCTATCTGACAAGTGACAAATTAGTTAAATCACCATTATTTTTTCTTGCCTATCAGTGGAACATTCATTTGACTCTGGTGATGTTTAATTATACTTTGTACTAATTAATCAATACACCGTGTGCTCTTTAGGCCGGTGTGGTTTGTGTTCAAAAATAGTGATGTTTGCCGATATGGGTGTAGGTTTTTACAAATAATTCACTTTCGGTTTCTTTTACTGGTCATATTTCACTTATCAAAGATCAAATTGCATGAACTTTTATTAATAATTTTAAGATGTATTTTTTTCATCATATTAATATGAGAAACATTGTAACTTCTTATTTTTCTTATAATTTTAGAATATATAAATTTTAAATTTAAAGTTATGAATTATTTTAATTTAGCTTAGAAAGAAGTCAAATTGACTTTGATAAAACGAAACATGACAAGTAAAAAGTAACGAGCAAAGCATAAAATTTTATTTTTATATAGAAAGAGATCACACTTGAAATAAAACAGTGTAGTATATTACTCTGTTCTCTACTAAACATGTTTTTCTAGAGAACATTGTTATGATTTTAAATAGATTATCTATCATTACATATATATTTGAACGAGTTATTATTAGTGCGGAAATATTAGTTGTACGTCGGAGATAAAAAATAATTTTCTATAACCTATGGTTAATTAATAATAATGGGGATCAATATTGAGGTCAAACTTGTTTACCATATAGTTAATTATGGCAGAGCTAATAACATTACACATGATGAAGTCCTATGGTATATACATTTTACAAATGATCATATTATGACCTATGTGATTGACGAAACTAGCGATTGTGTTAATAAATCACAAGGTTGAAAATATGGGTAATATATAGAAACGTTAATATATAGGCTTAGCCCATTGGGCTGACCTATCCTAAACCTTATTCGATAAGATTTGGCTAAGATTTTTCGTTTTAAGTCTCGACTTGATCGAAGTTAGGACGATTGGGTGGGAGAATTATGTTTTATAACACAATTTTTTTGTTAATTCACGATGGAAAAAACCTCTATACTACCATCGGGTAGTGACATGTACTTTTATCCCAAACTTAAAAGTTAATTAAAGTACCACGTATAGGTAAGTGAAATAATATTGGGAAAGGTGGATATTATGAATATATAGAGTTGCTAAAGGAGGAAAATATTAATGGAAAGATGTGTGAGCAGGCTTAGGCAGGGCCAGCTACACTGGCAATGAGTTCAAAATTACATTACATAAAATAAATAATAATGGAGTAAAAATTGTAGGTTTGTCCCAAGTGAAGAAAAGAATATATATAAAAGGGCCACTTTCATTCCCTACAATAATACTTGCAGAAACAACAATGATGGTGTTATCTCTGCATGGGGGAATGGCGTGAATAACGCACTCATCATGTGCATTTCATCTCTCTTTATAAACTCCCTAGTGTTTCCTCTGTTCCGGGGCCGAGCTAGAAATCTGAATACAAATTTAACAGAATTATTCAAAAGTTTTGTTTAAATAATATTTCGTGTTAAGAATTTTATTAAATAAAATTTAAATATTTGAGTATTAGATTTAGAACTCAAATATTATCGCTTGTATGAAATTGTCATATGAAACACAAAACTCATAAAGTTAAAATTTCGACTCTATCCTTATCGACCCTCTTTTCCTAGCTCTCATAGGAAAAAGATAGAGCAATAATTTCATTTTAGCATCAACAAATTCTTACTTTAAAGAAAGCCATCAAGTTTTACTGATTGCATAATTCATAGTAGTATAATAATTACTCAGACAAATTCATCCGGATAAAGAAAAATAGAAGGGGAACAATGGGAATTGAACTAATTGTACCATTTAAACTACAAGTTGGTGGTTACAAGACTATAACAATAAGTTGAAGTTGGCTATATAAATTTTAAAGTGAGAATTAACACATCTACAAACCCTAAGATTTTAGGTAGGCCTTTAAAACTTTTTAAGACTGGAAAGATGTTGCATTTGTCAAAATTTTGGTAGCCATATGTCAAAATATTATACAAGAAAATGTGCAAAGTCTTTCAACACCATCATTCAAGCGTGCAAGCTATCCCTCTGATGGCTTTCTGCCAAAGCCCTTATTTTTATCATATAGTTTTTTTTTTATATGAAACTAAAATAATAATCACAAAAACCATAGACTATACGACCATTACACCGGAGAAGGCGGTTTGGTCTCTTTTAAGCTTTCTCTTTTATCCATGCATGGGAAGAGAATCCTTTTGCTTTGTTAAAAAGGCAAAAATTTAAAATAAAATTAAAACATTACAACATGATTCTCCATACGATAGAATATTATTAGATTTATAATTATAAATGAATAAATGAACAGAGAAAACGTACGAGATGGGCAATCTAATATCAATAAATATAATTATTATACATAGTAAAAGAAAGAAAAAAGGAACATTGTTCAAAGGCATTTCGAAGCAATCAAAAACTTTAAAGCTGCTTGGTTGGCTTCTTCACATTACCCCATCTACTCTTTTTGAGAGAGTCGTCTCGTCGTGTTTTGCATATTTTTAATGTCATGGTTTGTATAACTAGTGTGCAACGTCACCTTCTAATCTTTTTTTTATAAGGTCAGAAATCGAACTCTTATCAAAAATACATTAGGTTGTCAATGAACTAAGCTATTGAGATTTTCCACTAAAAACCGATCTCAAGTCGAAGGTGGGTAATGAGGTTTATCCACTACTAAAAAGTTATGGAATTAGCGAAGTGTGTGATACAGTTACACAATTCAACATGACGTTAGAGTAGGCAGAGGTTCTGAGATCAAATCTCACCGTAATTCATACCAAAAAGAAATTTCACATGTTTGATCCATGCAAAAAAATCATGTCAGCACGTAAGGGGCATATTGAGAATACAATTAAATAATAAAAATGTGTTTTCTCTAACAGCTTAAACTTTTAGATGAGATGGTTACACACTTCAACAGCTACGAAATTTATCGATAATCTCCAGCTAATTTATAGCTAAAAAGCTCCTATAATCCATTGTTAACATGTAGCTAAATACACAATATACCATAAGATTTTTGTTATTTAGCTATAAAATTTTGTTTGTCGCTAACTTCTTATTTTCTTGGAAAATATTTTAATACATTGTGACCTTCTATTTCATTCCTATTTTACGCATAAAATCCGACTCTTTCTCTATAGAATCCAATGATGAAGACACCACAGTGCTTGTGACTGACAATTACGATTCACCCTTTTAGGCAGCTAGGATATATATTTCATTGACTAATAATTATATTGAATTTTTACTGTTTTGTTCTCTCTTTCAACTCGATACTTGTGTTAGAATTTGATTAAATTATATATAAAAGTTCCATAGTGGCCATAAGGCAGTCTCTACTCAAGGCGACTTTCATACTCGAGATTGAATTCTAAAACCTATATATATTAAAAATGGATAAATATTTATCATTTTACCACAATTAGGAATCACAGAGTTAAGTGGGTAAAAGGGACCGGATTCATCACAACCCCCTTCAACGGAAGACTATACTTGGAAGACTACTGTGTCCTAGCTATAATGCTTTTTTAAAAGCAAATTATGAATTCTGTTCCTTTTTATTCAATTATTAAGCTCTATCCAATTCTAGCTATAATGGTTGTTTCCTGCTTTTACAAAAAAAATAAAATTATTTGCCATAAAAGCTACAAGAGTACAATTCCCTCCTATATATAGTTGAAAACTTGTTAGTACAGGTTTAATTTATGACAATCTCATCTAAAATTTAACTTAATAGTGAGAACATATTTTTTAATTAATTACTTAATTATATTTATTTTTACAGGTTAAGTTACACGATAATTTTTATAATAAGGGGGTTGAAACTTGCACGAATCTAGGGGTCTACCTGTTTGATTTATATTAAAATAATAAATATATGATTATTTCATCTAATAATTTAAATAGCTGCTTAAATAATTATGTCTTTGACAAACGTAATACAACTATACAAGCAATGCTGATTTTTCAGTCTTTCAATTCCTTTTCGCAAAATCACCCACCAGAAAAATAAATAAAAGAAATACTTTTATCCCCTAATTTATATGATATAATTTGAATTTTGAGAGTTATTTTTTTTAATTTTAACTAGTGAATTTGGATATACAACTTTTAATGTTTTTGAAAAATAATTTACAGATTTATAAACTATATAAAAATATTATAAGTCATAAGAATTAACAATTTAAAATACTTAAAGAGAATAAATTATGATCAAATAATTTCTTGTTTGATTTTTAAAATTTAAATTATATCATATAAATTGAGACGGAGTGCATAACGAAAAAGTCAAAGAGGTGAAGAAACGAGCTAATACTTGACTTTTTACATCTAAAAGCTTAACACAAAATAGTAAAAGAATGAGCAAATGTCGTTAAAAGCAGTAATTTGGTCAACTAAAACGAAAAATACTTTGAAATAAGCGACTTATTGTGGGTGTTCTTCCTTTTTTCCTTTTTTTTGGTTTCAGTATCAGAAGCTCTTCTCAATATATTACTATTAATTAATTAATGAACATAACAATTATGGACTCTAGCTTTTAAAAACTAATAATATATAAGTAAATATTTACACTATGCTATTAGTTATTAATGATATTTAAAGGCAATTTTCGTAAAAATATACTGCATCCATCTCAGAGTACTCGTTACGTTTCATTTTTCAAGAGGTAATTATAACTTATCTTCGAAGCTAAATTTAATAAGACTACTTTAATATTTTAAATTAAAATTTAACTAGTAAGAAATTATACAAATAGTAGGGTAAATTGTAAAAAAATTCATATCAATAAAATAAAAAATAAAACTTAAAATATTGATTAAAATTCATATAATTTGACTTTCAAACCTATTAATAGCATAATTTTTTAAAAACATATTCTTAAGTCCTATTTATTTATATTAAAATTAAGATATCTAAATTTGTACTTAATGATTAAAATGTTATTTAGATTAGACAATTGAATAATTAAAATTATTTGTTATGTAATATTTGAATGCGTATATTTTAGTTATTTCTAATAAAACATATATAATTCAAATAAAAAATAATTTAATATTAAAAAAATATTTAATAAAATAAAATTACTATTTGAATAAAAAGATGAAATATTTGTATTCACTAATTAATAGTGAAAATAATTAGTGATAGATAAATAAATAAATAAATATATTTAATGACCTAAGATGTTAATCATCTAAAGTGAGACTTTTATTAGGTGGAAATAAATGAGACATGTTATTTTTTTAAGGAAATTTCATAAATAGCAAAGAGATTAAACTTAATAAGCATTTGTAACTATAATTTGTCTTAATTACACTTCATAGTTATGATTTCGTTTGCTATGGATATTTTTGTTTGTATACTTTGCTAGTCAATATACAAACATGTAGATTTTGTGGTTATACATTTAAGAATTTTCAGAACTAATACAAATCAAATGTATTAATATGATAATTATATACAAATTAGGGTAAACATATATAAATTCTGAATTTATACAATTATAAACTGAATTATACAAACTTGAATGTCGCCCACGTAAATATGGTTATATATTAGAGGCGAAAAGTAATTTCTTCAAACTATAATTATGTTAAATAATTAACTAGTTTATGTTTGTTTAGTAGCATAATCTTTCTTTATTTTATCTTATAAATTGCTTTGACCAAGTCAAAATATCATAGTGACGTGACTAATGTCTCAAATGTTACATGATGTAGACTGATCGCCCAATATTCTGTTGATTATCATGTCACCCTTTTTTCAATATTTATGAAATTAGCTTATTTTTGTGTGCAACTGTGCACCATATTTCTCTTCTTTTTTTAAAAAAATAATCCTTGGGTAGAGTCTAAAGCTTCAACCAAGAATGCCTTCAATTAAAATATTATTAAATATAGATTGGTGAATTATGTCAAAAAGTTAGGTAACATTACTTTTACATGAAGACCCCTCAAAAGTAAGACTTCCTTACTTGTAATTTTGTCCCCATTAACTTCAGCTTTTAGGTACAAGAACTCTGCATATATTGGCATCACTTATTTGCAAGGGACCATGCAGATTTATCATTTTATAAGTTTGAGATAAATTATTTATAAATATCAAATAATTTTTTGAAATAAATATAAAGGTTGAAATAGAATTATTGAATTTATAGTTTCAGTAGTGATAGATACAGATAAAAAAATCAGTCCATAAAATTATGATCCGCTTAAACTGTTCAGGTTTGAGCAGTAACTCACTTATTTAGTCTATTTTAATCCTCTTAATTCAGTCCATTTAAAATTGGACCGATGTGCTATTCAATTTGATCATTAAATAATTATATAATATAGTAAAGATCAGATTTAAAATTTTAAAGCATCATTAGTAAAGTTAATTTATTAAAATATATTTTAAAATAAAATTTTTATAACAATATGTCAGATCAATATAGATCAAATAATATGAAACAATTGTCATTGGGAAACAGGATAAGTTAACGAAATAAGATATATAGTTCATTTTTACACAAATGATAGTCTTTGGTCAATTGTGGCATTAATTTGATTAATAGACACACCAATGTGTGTGCAAAAAGATTTTCATAAATAAGGAATTACCATTAATATTGTGGGCACAATAGCTGTCAAAATTAAAATAAATTTGCAAGTACGTAATTATATCCCTTGGACAATTGCTGGAACAGCTTCTGAAATTGGTTCCAGTAGGTAATACATAAGTATATTTTTGTTGTTGGGCAAATTTTTTGGATGATAAATATCTTTAAAAATGAAGAAAATGACTTACGTAATAAATATAGAAAAAATAGATTTCATACATCGCGTGTATGTCCATCTCATCTAAAAGTTTAAGTAATTAGAGAGAACATATTTTTATTATTTAATTACTTTCTCAAACAATATATAGGTGCTCATATCTAGAGAGTTTACACTATAGTATCTTGTTAATTAATTAATTAAGGACACTAGGTTATTATTTGATTATTTTTTACCTTAATCAAGCTCCTAAGATACTGTGAGTTGTTGTAACACTAAGACAGCTTTTATAAATTACATAACAAGAAGTAAAAATTGGATAAGTCTGAGGAATAAATCAAGAAAAATTGTACGTCCTCCTTTTCATTTTAATTGAGTTGATTTCATTAATTATTCTTTAAAATATTTAAATTTAACTGGTATACTTTATTTAGTTATTTAATGATAAGAGTAATTGTATACATTGAAATTTCGTAAGACTTTACCAGACGTGTTTAATTTGAGTTGAGACTCTATAAGGTTTGTTCAATTCCAAATAGAATTCTTGGAGGCTACTTGACCCTAAACCCTAGTTCATGCCTATATAAAGTGTACTTATTCCTTGAAAAGGCATCTCGAATATCTCAAATACTCCACAAATTCATGAAATATTCATAAACGATCAAATCCAAATCATCTTAATTCGAGAAATACGCCACTAATAGCCCTTGAATTATGAATATCAAGTCCAAATCATCCTAGTTTGAGAAATACGTCACTAACGACCCTCAAATTATATAGATCAAGTCCAAATCATCCTAGTTTGAGAAATACACCACAAACGGCCCTCGAATTATGGATAAATATCTTATGAGAGAAGAATCAATGGATCAACATAATTGTACCCGCAATCTTGATAAATAAAATTATGTTTTTTCATATTTTTTTGTGATTGTAAGTTATTTTCTGTCACTTTTAAAATTTGTTGCAAACACTAATATTGAGACAAAATTATAAATTTCTCTTCATGTGTTATAGTGGATAGATAAAATGAAAAATCTACTTTTAAAATAAGAGTCAAGTATATTATAAGGCTTATTTTGAATGAATTTTTTTTTACCTTCAGCGTTTTATTTTACTTGTTCATAAGCAAATTTAAAAAGTTTTTTTTTCTATGCTAACCTTTGCATTAAATAAAAACATAAATTAGTAAAATATACATTTCTTAAGAAATATATCAGATCAATAAGGATCGTGTAATATAAAACGAAAGGAGTACTATGACTTGATTCAAACTCAAGGTATTACCCACATTGACTTCTGTTTCCACTAAGCCCCGTGAGAGAAAAAGTTAAAACTTAAATAAATAAACTAAATTAAGTAGACATTAAACAAATAGTGTAATAACTCTAAAGAGTACTGCATAGAATTTGCTAATGTTTTGTCTCATTGATAATTTTTTTCTAGTTGTATGGAAGATGGACATACATTCAATGACATGAAACCAAGCTGTCACTCTGCAAAGTCTTTGGGCAAAATAAATAATTACATTTTAATAATATGTACTATAGTATAGTATCTTTTTTGGAGTTTTTCATTTGGAAGAATGGTGACGGTGGTTATTTTATTATTTTTTCTTTTGGAGCAGTTGTATGGTGTTATGCTAAAGAGGCAGATTTCAAACTTGTCTTTGTCTTTGAATGTGCCCAATGATTTTATTTTCTTAGGTAAGGTATGAACCTCACGTTTGATTATTATTGTCTCTTTTATGGTGATATGGAAAGAGAGACATTTATTAATTTGTATAGATAAATAATTATTGTAGAGATTTTTCGAAAATAAATTCTTTATCTTCATAAAATAAAAATACAGTCTGTATATTTTACTTTACAAAAATTCTACTTGCGAGATTTTCTATCTCAAATCTTACGTTTGATATTTTACGTTGAATATGTTATTATTGTTATAAATATGTAAATCAGTCTGTCTTCTCACTACTTTTGGCACAGGGGTATTTTCAAAATTTATATATTATCATCACAATGTCAGTAGAATGGTTTGATATCACCACTCATATTACTCCATCTGTTCAATTTTAAGCGACATTATTTTCAAAAAAATGACAAATTTAATCTTTAGAGCACTTAAGGGGTCGTTTGGTTGGGAATAAGTTATCCCATGATTAGTTATTTCGGGATTAGCTATCATGGATTACTTATTCCATCACTATGATATAAATAGTGGATAAGTTATCCCAAACATAATAACCAAATAAGATACAAAAACTTTATTCCATCACTATTTATTTCTATCCCTCATAACAAATTTTGTATGCTAAATTTGATAGGAAAAAAATTAATTTATTACAATTTATAATTACGTAAATATTTATGACACATTTAAAATCACAAGTTTTAAAAAAAAATATTTAAAAAATTAGTGTAAAGTCAAACGCTGTAGTGATAGAACTTGAAAATGGTTTACCTATTCCAATTAACAATGAGGTTGGTTGTTGATAATCTTGACAAAATTTGTTTCATCCCTCTCAAATACTACAAATTTGTAACAAAGAATCAAAATTAATCTATGAATTTGAATTTCTTGTGAATAATTTTGATTCATAAATTCATAGACACGTAGGCATGTAACAATATTGTTTTTCTACAAATTTAAAGGAAAAGATAAAAAAATAATTAATGCTAACATGATTTATTTTATTTTTTATTCTTTTTTTTAAAAAATAAATAAATTGTGGACATTTTTTTTT
>JAJOOH010008556.1:0-51539 GCA_029582605.1 Solanum gracilifrons | reverse complement strand
ATATATTATTAAAAATTTAGGTTCAAAATATACAATAAAATACAATAATTAACAACTTAATATATTAAAGAGACATATAAAAAAGGCTTAATATTTAAAATTCTACGTGTGCCACATAAATTAGAACAAACAGAGTAATAAATATTTTTTTCTAAATTATGTTAAAAAAAATTACTACAAATCACAATAGCTAAAATTTTTAAATATTTTTAAAATCAGATAAAAATTTCAATAACTTATCAAATTTCATAATATGACATAAATTAAAATAAAAAAATATATATATTTGGGCCCCGTGCTGGCACGGGGTCCTATATCTAGTCTTACTATAAATGGTTATTGATAAAGTACTTTTAGTACATCACAAATATTGTGGTATATTTTAGTATAAACTATCAAAAGGGAAAACGAATAAATAATTCTTGCCGATAAGATTGTGGTCATGACCAATAATGAAAATGATTGGTTGCAAAGATTTATCATTGATTATGTATTTCTGTACGTCAAAAATATTTTACCAGATAATAAAAAGGGGGAGGAGATACTAATGACAAAAGTAAATCAAGAAATAAGTTTTGCCGCTAATGATTTTGACCATTGTAATGATGATACACATTTTCCTTAAAGGAGATGTACAACACATGGACAATGTTATGAAATATGTAGTAGTATCCAATGTTAACTGTGAACTTTGGTGAGCTGATGTGCTACTATCCAAAGAAAATAAAATTGCTCATGTTATTGAAATTGTAGTAAGACTCGAAAGAAACTTTTTAATTTTCAAAGGAAAAGTCAATGAAAAAACTTTATATTGAGACTATAAAATATGAGAAGATTTGAGATCTACATATCACTACAATCAAAGTGGGATAACTATGTATTTGAAAGATTACCCTTATTTCATATTGTTTCCGGTACATAAATATGAGCATGATGATGAAATCACATGCAAAAGTAAATCAGAACTTAACAAAAATAAATATCAGTTGACATGACTGGTTGACCATCCCAGTTCAAATATGATGTGAAAGTAATTGAAAATTAATGTGGTTACATATTGAAGAAATAATAAATTCTTCAAGAATTCTCTTGTGCTTTTTTGATCTCATGAAAAATTTATCATGTACTAGTTAAGGTTGAGATTATATCCCCTGAATTTTTGAAATGTATGAAACCATTTACTTGTCGCACCCTATATTTTGCAAAATCGGATTTGTTTGCAACGACTTGACCACTCTTTTAGGTTTTTATTTTAAAAGAAGAGTCGATACCTAACGAATTAAAGACGCGCTAGGGCACCTAACTAAACTAACTAAAATTAATATAACTAAGGTCAGTAAAACCAGTAATTCAGGTAAGGGTTCAAGTTACCTCGAGAGGAAGATGTTAAGCACCCCTCAAGGTCCACAAATGTGGGTACCGACCGTATCTCATATCATTTATGTGGGGGTTAACATGTGGCAAACAAGGTCTACTCTATTATTAATTAAAATATGCTAAGTGATAAGATGGGTACAAATTGAAAGCATTTAATACAAATAATTAACATAAAAAAACTAAAAAGGATAAGCGAGGGGACAGAAAATACACAAGTAGATGGGAGAAAAACATTATTTATTAATTAACTACCCCAAATAAATACAAGAACAAAAATGAAAGGGAAAGGGATAACGAAAACTCAACGAACTTATAATTCTCGGATCCGCGCTCGACTTATTAATCGGGAGACAATTCAAAGTTTGTCATTTTTCTACTCGAGTCACCTTACATCATTTCCGACAAGGCCTAACTACCCCTACCCCCATTCGATATGCATGACCAACTTTCTAAAAGGTGTCTTGCGTCCCAACTTAATGTCCAAGAGTCATTGGACTTCTATGGAGTTAAGTTTTAGACATGAACAAAATATAGGTTACCTAGTTAGTCCCCTAAGCGTCAAGCAAAACAAGTAGGGCTATCATTTAGCACGTAAGTCTCATATTGGCCTCTAAATTAGGTTATTCATATGCTTGAAAACACAAATAGTTGTGAAAGAATCATGCTAGAGTGTGTGCGCAAACAAATGGACATTATAACAATTAATATTAAATGGGCAGAAATATTATAAGGAGGCAGAGGTTTACTTAATTCAGTAATTAATCTGAAACAAAGCAGATTTTTAAATCATAACATGCAGAAAATAATTTATTAGTTGATTTTAAGTGGCAATGAAAGTTATTCAAGATATAAAATTTATTTATTTTGAGCAGGATTTAATCAGAAGCGCACATCTAGTATTTAAACAGTTCAGATTTTAATCAAAACTATTACTATGCAGGCGTATTAGACGGGCAAGAGAATTAATTATGAGCATGCTGAAACTAACTTATTAATTATAAGTGGCAGAGGACACAATTATGTGCAGGACTGAACACATGGACAATAATTAATCGAAATCATATTATTTTAACTATCTTTTAACTTGTTTTAAAATGCTGAAATCATGCACAATAAGGATATGGTAGTTAGGATACATAAATCCAAATAGAAAACTTAATCAAAGAGCCTATGCTTATCAGATTTTAAATCTCTTGAGTTGGTTTCTTATTAACATGCTGGGAATAATGATCAGGTCCTAAACATGATATCTAACTCATATAACGAACTGAAAATAAATAGACACGCCTATAAACAAAATGTCTAAGTGGTTTAAAATGCTGAGTTATTTTATAGACTTGATTTTTTATGTAGGAGACATACTAGAAACATTCATATAAATCTTATACACGTGATTACTAGGTTGAAAAACATTTTGATTAAAGTAGACTTAAACATTTTTAATTTTATTCATTTTAATAAACTAAAAGTTGGTCGTTAAATTAAGTAAGACAAGGAAACATCAATGTAACAAGTCATGCATTTATTTTATTATTATATGCTAATAAGTGTGTTAAGCAAATTTATTAAATTATTCTAATACGCAGTTTGGGCAATACAAAGCATGTTATCCATCTTAAAAAGAACTAGCAATAAACGATTAGACCATGTATTGATATACTCATAAAGTCAAGTAATAAGTAGATTTTATTTTAATCACATGTATGGTGATGAAATTGATAAATATGAATAAAAGCAATCACACTCCTATATACATGCTTTCTAACAAAAATAAGTTATAACAAATAAAATAATTAGCACGTGTATCCCCTCTCCATTAGGCAGTCCCCAAATTAATATTATATATAGAGAGCAGTGTTAAAGTTTACAAAGATATTACAAAGCTGAATAGAGTAAAACCACACTTAAAGAAAGAACAACATTAAAATTAACTTAAAGTAAAACTCTATCCAGATGTATCCCTAATCCAGGAGAATTCTTCACATCTTGAACTTTTATGTTCAAACCCTGTTTATCATCAAGGCATACGAACATAGTACAAAAACACGAAATATATACTATCAGTTAGAAGAATTAATTTAAAAAAAAGAACAATATTATAGGCAACAGTGAATCATACACATACATACCAACCAATACAACATCAGGTGCAACAAGAGGGGATGCAGACTGTCCTGTATGCTCCCTTTTACTCATAATAATCATACAAACTTAAATAAATAGGCACACATAGCGGAATAGAGACTAATCCGGATTCTTCATTTTAAACATCATGAATAATAAAGTATGTGAAATAATATACTAATGCAAGATAAGAAATTGAATTGATCGAAAAAAGACTAATGAGTTAGGCAGATTAATTATTCAGCAAAGTAAATTTGATTCCTATTTGATTCAAAACATCAAACTCAATCTTTCAAATAATATGTAAGAGACTATTTTCTTTGAGAGTAGAGAGTATTGGATTGTTAAAGCGTGATTTAGATTGTTAAAACGCGATCCTCAAAATGAGAGGAGAAGCCCCTTTTTATAACACATTTGAGGCCAAACAAATAAAAGGAAGGAGAATTAATTAAGAGTGAATTATAGAAAATATTCTTTAAGCAGATTATGAGACTAATTAAAAGAAACAAAATTTCCTTTTTAAAGTGAACAAATTAAACATATACTTACATAGAACAAGAAAAGTAATTCAGAAAAAGTAGTCAATCCACTTACCAATATTATATTCATAAGCAAACAAATGAAGTTCGCATACAGAGTGAATAACACATAATCACGAGGATATGTACTTAAATAGAAGAACTAATGACAATCATAAAAGAAGGAAATCTAGATTTCCTGGTTGGCACAATTAAGCAACATCACTGTTTGAAATCAAGAAAAATAATTAAGGAGGGGACATGGAATCATTATTGACCATATATAACAAGTAACCATCATTATAAATTAAGTTACATAATAAGAATCAGTTATCATGCTAAAATTTACCATAAGTGATGAAGCACTATGCCATTGAGAAATCCTTTATGAACCTACTATAAAAATCTGCAAGCCCTAGAAAACTTCTAAACACCTTTTCCAGAGATGGGTGCTTTTCTATCATTTCAACTTTTTCTCTGTCTACTTCGATTCCTTTCTGCGAAATTCTATGGCCCAGAACTATACCCTCTTTTACCATAAAATGACATTTATCCCAGTTGAGCATAAGATTGCACTCTTCACACCGTTCAGCACTTCACCTAAATGTACCAAGCAATCATTAAACGAGTCACCAACTACTGAGAAATCATCAATAAATACCTCTATAGTGTCCTCTACCATATCAGAAAATATTGACATCATGCTACGCTAAAAAGTTATCGGCGCATTACACAACCTGAATGACATCCTCTTGAAAGCAAAAGTCCCATAAGGACATGTGAAAGTCATCTTCTCTTAGTCTTTCGAAGATATGTAGATTTGATTTTATCCTGAATATAGATCATGAAAATAGTACCAACCCTTTCCAGCAAGACGATCTAACATTTTGTCCATGAACGACATTGGGAAATGATCTTTTCTTAGTCCACTCATTGAACTTGCGCTATTCCACGCAAACTCTCCAACAAGTCACCGACCTAATTGGAACGAGCTCATTCTTTGCATTGGGAACCAGCGTGATTCCTCCATTCTTCGGCACACATTGTACTGGACACACCCAACTACTATCAGCAATAGGATATACGATGTAACACCCTGTATCCGAAACATACCAAACCAACAGATTTTCAGAAGTTGCAGATGTAACCCACAGTTGCCACCTACGGACCGTAGGGTGACCTACGGTCCGTGGATGGCCACTTGCAACCCTCCCTAGAATCAGCTCAGAAAGTTCTCCAAGGCATGACCCACGGATCGTAGGTCAGGGCCACAAATCGTGGATCGAGGCCCCAGGATCTAGTCCCACAACCCCGTTGACGGTTGACCAGCATGGACCGCCGGTCCTGCCATGGTCCGTCGGTGACCCCAACAACTTTTAAGTCAGGGGTCGTCTGGTCTTTTTCTTATGTGTTGGACCCCTAAACTATGTCGTTTAAACCTTAAACTACGTAGTTTTGGTTAGTTTTAGCCTAGTAAACTAATTAGAACCTAACCTAATCAATTATTCACCAAAAATTCATCAATCATAGAGAAAAATCAAGAGAAAAAGTTGAGCAGCCGTAGTTCAAGAACGCAATGAGTTTTCATCAGTTCCAGCCCCGAAATCAAAAGATTTCTCCGTGAATTTCATCACCAGGTATGTGGGATTTCACTAGTGGGTTCCGTTCACCCATTAGGTCTCTAGATTTCAGTCAGAATCTTGATTTCCTTAATATTATCTAGACCTAGGGTTTCTTGAATGTTAGAAATTGTTGGGTTTTAGCTATTAGAATGATCCAAATCAGATTATCATGATTTTTATATCGTTTTGTGTGTATTCTTTCATAAATTCAGAACCCTAGCTATGTAGTACTTTTAGTTCATGAATTACACATGCTATGCCAGTTATTTCACATATACATGCCTCAGATTTGAATGTTTCATTATTAGTACATTAATGTTGCATTTCAGTTAGCATGTCAGCATTTTGATCTATCCCGTATTACAGAAATTCAGTCATAAATTGTTAATTACGTAATCAATTGGGAGTAGCTTAATATTGAGTGGACTAGGGTCAGTTACCCTCAAGTCCCAGAACTACGTGCCCCCATAGGTTTATAAGTCCTCTCTGTGGGCATTACATTTTAGTGATCACGCCACTCATGCCTCTATACCTCTGGCAGGGTATATTGGGTCCTCTCGATGGGGCGTATACATCAGACTCACATTAGCTCATGTGGTTTTATGTTGGTTATTAGTGGCTCCTTTATAATTAGATTCTATTGCATTGACCATGTTATCATTTACAGTCAGATCTCGAACTCAACATGTTATATATAAACTTGGTTATTGTATTCAGTTAGTTCATGTTCAGTATTCTCAGTATAGTATCATGCTTATCTCTTAGCTTTGTTCAAATATATGTTTTAGTTAAGTTATGTTTATTGTTCAACTTTATTCTATCCTGCATGCTCAGTACCTTTCAAGTACTGAAGCATACTCTGCGCTACATCTTCTTGTGATGTAGGTTCAGGTTCTCAGCTTCCAGATCATGCATAGATCGATTCTCGATCTTCAGCTCAGTAACATCAGTGGTGAGTCCTCATTCTCCGAGGACGACATACATGTTTCTTGTGCTTTTAGTCTTAGTTTCAGTTTTTACTAGATTTAGAAGGGACATTTCCCAACTCTTCTAATCAGTTAGAGGCTATTTTCAGACATAGTTAGTTTCAGCTTTAACATTCGAGTTTGACTTTTCATTCATTGTTAAACTCTCAGTTTTTATATATTTATTCAGATAGTTTATGAGTATACCCCATCATTCTAGCTTACATGATGATTTAGCTTCCGCACAAGTATTTCTTTCATTCAGTTTGTTTAGTATGCTTATGATATGCCAGTAGAGTTAGCTTGGGGTCACTCGTGATCCTAGGTCCTGTGTCCGCATCTTGGGGGTAGCTTCGGGGAGTGACATACGACTCCCGCATCTAACCACTTAATGATTTCCTTCTTCACAACCTCTTGCATTGGTGGATTCAATCTTCTTTGGTGATCAATAGTTGGCTTGCTATCCGGCATAAGTTGAATTTTGTGAGAATTAATACCCACTGGAATACCAATAATGTTAGCAATGGTCCATCTTATAGCCTTTTTGAATCGCTTCAATACCGATATCAACGCCTCTACTTGCCCTTTATTTAAGTTAGCAGCAATAATAACTGGCAAAGTATTATTTTTGCCCAAGAACACATACTGCAAATGAGATGGAAGAGCTTTAAGCTCCAATTTCGGAGGCTCATCAACAGATGGTTTTGTAGGCGGAGTGTCTCAATTCTTTAGATCCAGATCCAACTTCTTTGGTTGTCGACGAGAAAAGTTTACCCCATCACGTGCAAAAACTAGCTCATCATATTCATCAATTTCATCTCTATCAAAGTTCATGATCACAACCGGTGGTGCTTCAACACCCGATTTATCTTTAATAAACACTTCTGATTCTTCCTTGACAATATGACTCACTACCGACGCCGACTTGAGATCAGTTTCATGCTTCATAGATATACAGCTATTAAAAGTTACCTTTTCATTGTTCAATAGGAACTTCATCTTCCCTCTTTCTATATCAACCATAGCACGCCCACTAGCAAGGAATGGTCTCCCTAAGATGGTAGGGTCCTCAAAGTCAACTTCACAATCTAGTATCACAAAGTCCGCCGGAAAGATAAACGCCTCAACTTTCACAAGGAAATCTTGAAGTACCCTAATTGGTTTCTTCACAATTCGATGAGCCATTAGTGGCTGCATTGTAGTTGGTTTGGGGGTCCCTAAACCCAACTTCTTGTATATAGACACCGACATCAGATTAATGCTCGCACCCAAGTCACATTGGGCCTTAGCGAAATGCAAGATACCAATAGTACATGGAATAGTAAATTCTCGAGGATCCTCCTCCTTTTGCACTAAAGATGTTGTAGAAATGGCGTTACAATGCTGCAACTTATCATCACCTTCGAAATTGACAACCCTCTTCTTTGTCACCAAATCCTTCATGAATTTTGCATAACTCGACATTTGCTCAAGTGCCTCAATCAAAGGAACATTTATGGACAACTGCTTCAACATAGGTATGAACCTGCGATACTTTTCTTCTTCCAATTTCTTTACCAACTTTTGTGGGAAGGGAGGTGGAAGTTGCCGCATAGAGATGATCTTTTTCGTCACCTTAGCCTCCTTTTCTTTCTTATCTTTTTGGCTCCTCAAATACCTCAACTTCATCCTCATCTTGCTCTTTCATACTTTCCACTCCATTCGGCATATGAAGGTCTATAATCTGCTTTCCACCCCTAGTAGTAACTGCCATATAATCCTGTAATTCTTAGGATTTTGAATAGTATTTCTAGGAAGTGTCTCTTGCTGACGCGGATTTGCACTTGTGGATACCAAGCTAAGCTGATGCTCAATCTGTTTAATCAATACTGCATGTGACTCAACTTTTTGACCAATGCCTGATAAATCATTACACATCTCTTTTACATTATCATAAGTTAAATAAAATATTTTCGTCATCATATCTTAAATGCGATTCATACTCGATCCAGCATCTCGGTTCCCAGGTGGAACATAGCATCCACTATGATCATTCCTGTTGCCATACCCATTTCAGTTATAGTTGTGGTCATGATTGTAGTTCCCATCACGGACATAGTTCCCTTTGCGATTGTAGTTACCATAATTCCGACCTTGATTTCCTTGACCTTGGCGCCAATTATCCGAATTGGATGCTTGTGAGTTGGTCCGGAACCCCCCGATCATTCACAAGATTCGCATCTTCCTCATAAGTGTACTCATCACTAGGTGGTTCTCTATTACGATAGTTCACTGCATTCACTTTATCTGCACTTCCGCTCATATGTTTCAACACCAAGCCAATCTCTATTGTCAATTAAGCCATCTCCTCACAAATATAATCATTGGACTAATTTGGCTTGGCTTGGGCTACAAACATATTCCTTCCAGTATTCGACATTCTAGTGCTCCATTCCTTGTTATTCTTAGAGATCTTTTCAAGTTTCTCGGCAATCTCTTGAAAAGTGTTTGCCCCATAAGATCCTCCAGAAATAGTATCTAGCACAACTTTTCCATTATCATCTTGCCCTTTGTAGAAGTAATCCTTCAGTGACTCGTCATCAATGCGGTGGTTGGGCACACTCTTCATAAGCCCAGTGAATCTATCCCAAGAGCTGTTAACTGAATCACTATGCAATGTTACAAAGTTATTGAATTTATCCTTGAGGTTTAACTTTTTGGACAACGGAAAATACTTCTCCGTAAATACCTTGTGCTATCCATCCCAAGTGGTGATTGAGTTATATGGTAACTCAGACAGCCATACAGTAGCATTACCTGTCAACACAAGTGGAAATACCTTTAAGCCGATCACATACATTTCTAAATCTGGTCGTCCCAAGCTACTCATACATACACTCTTCGCTTTACTCATATGAACATATGGATCCTCCTAAGGTAACCTAACAAACAATCCTCTAGATGTAAGCATTTGCATCAGACTACTGGTCACCACAAAAGTATGTCCAGGAGGTAGTGGAGGAACAACGATAGCACCAGTCGACCCCATAACATTATAATCAACCCTATAGTTTTCACGCATATCGGGTGCTGGATGATTTTGCACTCCTTCAGCATTGTCAACTTGCGGGTTCCCTTGGACATTTCTAGGCACTTCCACAACTCTAGGAAGTTGTACGCCAGTTGCACCCCTTGACCCGCTCTGATTGGATCATTTAGTACCTCAAGATTTTGGCATCTTCCAACCATTCTTCTTAGAGTTCTTCTTAATTCAGGATCATAAGGGGTCAAGGGATTGCCTTGACTCAGTGTAGTTGGAATACACTAGTAATAAGACATGTAGAAAACAAGAACAAAACAAAACATAAATCAGGAAATAATTGACTAAAGTTCAATAATGAAATTAGTCTAATCTAAAAGCATTATTCCCTGACAGCGATGCCAAAATTTGATACACCCAACTTACACCTCCCTAAAGAAGTATAAGCGGCCGTTACCAAATAAAGAACCTAACTGAGGTTAGGATCGATCCCACAAGGAATACGGCCTAGACTTAAGTTAATTCATAGTTAATTGTACTTTTCGTCAGATTTATTTCCGTAAAAAGGAGGGATTTGTAAATAAAGTAATAACTGATTTATTTGTAGTTACAAGTAACAAGTAAACATGATTCACAGTTTGTAATAAAAATATGAGATGAAAACTAGCATTTATATAAAAAATAAATCCTAAACCAAGTAGGAAAAGGAAGATTAGGAAAATATGCGAAGATTAGGAAAATCTGGTTTGGGCAGTATCGTCGACGGGTGGCCACGCATGGCTTGTCACACGAACGCCGGCTCGTGGATGCCACCGTCTCTTAGGAGTTGGCCAAACTTCCAGTAGATGTCATCAATGGTCATGACCCATGGCTCATAGTTGTAAGCACAGTCTGTCATGTTCAATCGTCGTTCATGGACTGGAACATCTTCTCTGAAGTCACCCACAACTCATCAACGATGAATTGTCGAAGGACCTACGGTCTGTTATTCTCTTAGTTGTTCCAGACTTAGTCCAATTTCCTAGAGCTTTCACCTACTCCTGCCATCTACGGCGCATCAAAGGGATGACAGCTCGTAGGTGGGCTCGTTTGTTGCCCATTTTCTATAGCTTCAGGCACTTTCAACACCAACTGCTCCAAACCTATTTCTTGGAAAATTAGATGAAAATACCATCACATCTTATAACAAAATGCCTAAGACTCAGGAAAAACTCCATGTATAATGCATCAAAAATACCGTGAACTCACGACACATCACGAATCATCCGCAAAACATTCCTCTAGATGAAAAATATAGACCATTAAAGACTTATTTTATCAATGAACAAGTTACTTTTGTGGGAGAATACATCTCTGAAGCATACAAATGATGGATTATTCTTTGAGAGAGCTACAATTTCAAGGGAGTAGGTGTCACAACCCAAAGTACACAAGACACTTGACATACATATACACAAAATAATAGCGAAAAGCAAGAAATCTCATTAGAACTAAAGAGTTTCATATAAGAGGAAGTACATGAAAGTCATGACAAGCCATATATTACATCAAAAGGGGTAGTTGGGACATAAACCATACACCATATACAAAGTCTAAAACTAAGACATATGAAAATTAATATTAAAGTGTCATTGTCCTCGAAGTATGAGGACTCACCAAGTCTTCAATCTCTATGATGATCAACTAGCCACAACTTGTAGGAGAGGAATCGTCACACCCTATATTAGGGAAACAATGTAGGCACAAGTATGCATTAGTACATGTAATGCACTAAGTATGATGGGAATACAACAAAACATGAGATATGATCATAATTGGACATAATAAAAAAACATGATATGTATGACCAAGCTAGCATAGTAGAAACCTATAAATAGAATCATAATCTTAAACATGGTCAATGCATCTTTAAATCATAAAGGAAGCTTTATAAAGCATTTTGAAGGTAACTTAGTTCATTTTGTGGTATATTTACTCTTAATTGACATAGACCATGTGAGCTATAACATGGAATCCAGTGTCTTGCTCCCACACCAAAAATAGATGTCCTACTTGCCAAGGTAAGGACCATAAACTTCTAGCTTATGTGGATCCACTAGCTAAGACATTCTATAAGGGCACTTAGTTAGGGATAATGAGATTGCTACTAGAGATCCAACCTCTACTAAAGGGAGAGCATCCATCTCAATGTTCTCTCGGTGCTAAGTAGAAATCCCAATCGAATAGTCATAAACATAAAATCATCTTTTCCATGAAAAAGTACAATTACATTACTAATCCAATCTATAAACATCATAGAGTAGCTCCTTAAACGATGTGTGAGAAAACCTTTCACCATTCCCGATTTCTTAAGTATGTGAGAAAACCTTTCACTATTCATGCATATGTGAGATAATGCTTTCATATGAAATCGATGCTTATCTTAAGCAACCTACATCATAATCAACCCTTTATCACAAATCATGCATAAGTTCATGAAAATACCATTCATAGATTCATAGTTTTTCTTCAAATTCATGCAATTTAGGGTTCATCGTAAAAATCATAGATCATGCATAAGTTCACATGGAATTATTTGAAAAACATGTAATTGAGTCTAAATCATCAAAAAAAGATCATGATCAATCAATTGAATCCATATAAATAGAACCCATGAGGAATTGAATGAAAACCTAATCAATTTTGGGAAATTGACTTGGATAATTGAAGAAACTTTGGGGACTCAATGGGTAAATGTAACCCATTGATGATCTCCTTACATAACATGATTGAAGCCCTAAGAAATGACGAAGAAAGGAGACTTGATCTTGAAGAACCCTAGTTGCTTCTGATATAGAGAGAAGATTTTTGGAGAGAACCTTAGAGAGAATTTAGGAATTTGGAGGAATGAAAGAGTTATGGAACTTTCTAAGGGTGAAAGGTAGTTATATGGCTTAGATTTAGGGTTTCAAACGACATAGTATAAGTATTAGATGCATAGGAAAACACCCAACTACCCCTAACTTAAAACTGTCAGAGGGGTCCTTTGTCCAATATAACTTTCTACGGACCGTACTGGTCGTCTGTAGAAGTTGATACTGGACTTAATACTCTGCATAGTTTTTACGAGTCTATTCAATGGTATGTGTAAAGTTCCACAGACCGTAGACCCAACTATAGAACTTATGAACTAAAATCCTTCCAAGTTTGAAGTCAAGTTCCATGAGATAGGTCTACAACCCATCAAAACTTCCATAAACCGTACAAGCTTATATAGCCCTAAAATTCATAATTTTAACTAAGTCTGGAATACCTTTTACGACTCCTTTCCTATGGGCAATAGATCTTTCTACGGACCGTCCTGGTGGTCTGTAGTAAAAGATCAGAAACCCAAACAATAAGACCCTTAAGGCTATTTTCTATGGCTTCCTTTTACGGACCGTAGAACCTTTGACGATCTGTAAATAGGACCCGTAGACTTGGACCGGCAGTCTACAATGCAACTTTCATATTTTTGAGGTATTACAACATCTCTCCCTAGGGAATATTTTTCCTCTAATGGAACTCAAGCTAGCATGAGTAGAGTTGGAGAGAAACTAAAAATACAACATGAATGCTATTTCATAAAAATACACATACAACATGGAGAATCACTCCAGGCTAAATCATAACATAAAAAAATTAATTTTTCGTGGACATGCATACATATGGAAACATGAGAATGACTAAAATGCATGAATCCGAAAGATTGTGCCATGAGGAATTAATACCTCAAACTAGAGTAGGAGTAGATACATAGAGATGAGGATACCGGAACATCATATCGGCTTCAGTTTACCAAGTAGCACCTTAAACTAATTGATTCCTCCTAAGAACATTTACGGAAGAACCTTCTTTGTTTTTCAACTTCTGGACTTGCCGGTCTAAAATCTTGAACGGAACCTCTTTATAATAAAGATTATTTTAACTCCCAATGCTTCAAAATGAACAATAGATGTCGGATCTCCAGCACACTTCTTCAATAAAGAGACATGGAATACCAGATGTAACGATGCTAAATCATAAGGCAATTCAAGTTTATAACCAGTGTTGCCAATACACCACAAAATTTTATATGGGCACACCTAACAGTGACTAAGCTTTCCTTTCTTTCCAAATCTAATTACACCCTTCATGGGTGAAATTTTCAAGTAGACCCAATCATCAACATCAAATTCTAGTTCTCTTATTCTAACATCATAATAAGACTTTTGTCGACTTTGCCCCCTTTTCAACCTTTTACAAATAATTCGAATCTTTTCCATAGCCTCATGCACCAACTCATGCCCTATAAAAGCAATTTCACAAACTTCAAACCAACCTATATGAGACCTACACCTCCTACCATAAATAGCCTCAAACGGTGCCCTCACAATGCTAGAATGATAACTATTATTATAAGTAAACTCAATCAAAGGAAAATTATCATCCTAACTACCTTTAAAATCAATCACAAATGCTCTTAAGATATCTTCCAAGGTCTTAATGGTACACTCAAATTGTCCATCGGTCCGAGGATGAAAATTCGTGCTGAGTTTTACTTGAGTACTTGGACCTTGTTGTAACGACTTCCAAAATTGAGATGTAAACTGAGTACCTCGATCGAAGATAATGGACAAAGGCACTTCATGAAACCGTAACATTTCCTTAATGTAAATCTTTGCATAACCTATGATGAGAATGAAGTCTTAACGGGAAGAAAGTGAGCCAATCTTTTCATCTGGTCCATAATGACCAAAATTGAATCAAACTGTCGACGAGTGTGAGGTAAACCCATAATTAAGTCCATATTCAAATCTTTCTATTTCCATGTAGGAATACTAATGTTTTTAGCCAAACCACTCGGTTTTTTATGCTCAACTTTCACTTGTTGATAATTCAAATATTTACCCACACATTCTGTAATATCCTTCTTCATACCATTCCACCAATAGACTTTCCATAAATCACGGTACATCTTGGTGGCTCCTGGGTGAATAGAATACCGAGAACTATGTGCTTCTATTAGAATTTGATTTCTCAACTCATCATCATTTTGAATGCATAACCGACCTTGATATCTAATGAGACCATCTCCCTCTTTAGAGAAAGCTTCAATGGATTTTTCAGAAACTGACTTCCTTAAGTCAACATATACCAGATCAAGATCTTTCTTAGCCTTCATATCCTATAAATAAGATGATTCCCAACCATTATTAACATAAAAACACCACCCTCACTTGAATGAACCAATTGAAGACCCAATTGGGACAAGTTATGAACATCACAGACTAACTCTTTCTTATCATCTTCAACATGAGCAACAATACCCATCAATGACCGACAAAGAGCATCCACCACCACATTCGCCTTTTCGGGATGATATAGGATACTCATGTCGTAATCCTTTAAAAACTCAAGCCACCTCCTTTGGTGAAGATTGTAATATTTTTGAGTGAACACATACTGCAAACTGTTGTGGTCGTAGAACACATCTACATGAACACCATACAAGTAATGTCTCCAAATCCTTAGATAAAACACCATCGCTGCTAACTCCAAATCATGATTCGGATAATTCTTTTCATGTACTTTCAATTTCCTTGAAGCATATGCAATGAATCTCCCATGTTGCATCAAAACATAATCTAGACCAATCATGAAGCATCATAATATACCACAAAACCATCTGATCCTTTCAGTAGTATCAGAATAGTAGCTGAAGTGAGTCTATCCTTCAACTCTTGGAAACTCTTCTCACAGACATACGAGCATAGAAATTTCACCTTTTTTTGAGTCAATGTTTTCAAAGGTGAAGCAATAGAGGCAAGTCCTTCCACAATCATTCTATAATAATCATCCAAACCCAAGAAGCTCCGTATATCTGAAGCGAACAAAGGTCCATGTCAATTCTTAACTGCCTAAGTTTTCTTAGGATCAACTTGAACACCTTCACCGGAGATAATATATCTAAGGAAAGAAATGTATCTCAACCAAAACTCACGTTTGTTAAACTTAGCATACAACTCAGGATCCTTGATAATTTGCAACACAGTTCTCAAATGCTTAACATGCTCATCGTCACTCTATGAGTAAATCAAATTATCATTAATTAAAACAATCACAAACATGCCAAGATATTTCTTGAAGACCCTATTCATCAAATCCATAAACGTTTCCGGGGCATTACTCAAACAAAATAACATCATCATAAACTCATAGTGACAATACAGAGTTGGAAAATTCGTCTTTGGAATGTCACTCTCTTTCACCCTTGATTGGTGATAACCTGATTGAAGGTCAATCTTAGAGAAATAACGCACTCCTTTGAGTTGATCAAACAAGTCATCTATCATTGGAATAAGATACTTATTCTTGATAATAACGTTATTCAATTGTAGATAGTTAAAGCACGTTTGGAGAGAACAATCTTCATTTTGAATAAACAACACCGGAGCACCCCATGGAGATACTTGGTTTGATAAAACCCATATCCAACAAATCTTTCAATTGATCCTTGTACTCTTTAAGTTTTATGGAGCCATACGATAAGGATGAATAGAGATAGGTTGCATACATGGGAGAAGATTAATACCAAATTATATTTCCCTTTTGGGAGGAATACCAGGAAGATCATCGAGAAACACTTACAGAAACTCATTTGCAATTGAAATTGACTCTAGAGTAGAGGTTTCAAAATCTATATCCCTTCCAGAACAAGATGATAAATGCAACCATTAGATATCATTTTCCTATTAGGCAAGATATAAACTGATATTTGAGAACATAACTTCCCCCTTCCCGTGACATGATATGTTCATTCGGAACCCTGAAAATGACCAATCAGGTCCTGCAATATATGGAAGAATAACATGCATGAAGCCAATCCATCCTAAGAATAAATTCAAAATCTAACACATCAAGATCTACAAGATCAACTTGAGTGACTCTATGAGAAATGGAAGTAGGGCAATTTCTATAAACTCTCTTACCCACAATATCATCACCCACGGGAGTAGAGACATGAAAGGGATTAGAAAGGATTTTAGGATCATTATCAAATCACAATGCCACAAAGTAACAAAAGATAATGTAGCACCCAGATCAAGTAAAACATAAACATCAAGATGAAAGACTTTCAACATACTGGTCACCACATCTGGATAACCCTCACGATCCTGTCGAGTCTGAAGAGCATAAAATCTATTTGCTTTGGAGCACCCAAACTATAACCTCTAGGCTGAGCTTTTCTAGCATCCCTTCCCTTAGTAGCAAGAAATATGAAATCTCTTATCTTGTGACCAATAATTCCACACTTAAAGCAACCATCCGTACCGACTAAACACTTGTCGTCATGTTTCATGACATATTTAGTGCAATTGGGGATAGAAGACTCATTACCACCACCTCCTTAAGGTTTAGGGTTAGACACTCTATATTTAGGGAACTTAGGAGTCGGTACATTAATAGAACCTTGACCAAAAAACTTTTTCCAGAATTGAGGATGACTATGTCCACCAGACCTAGAATGAGAAAAGTCACCATCAATAGTCGTTGCCCTCTTGGACTCTTTTGCCCTTTCCTTAAGCTTCTCCTCTTCAATTTGTTAGGCATGTATCATCAAGCGACAAATATCCATCTCTTTGATCAACATGGTGGTACAACACTCTTTAACGACCAAGTTGGATACACTCAACACAAACTTACTCATCCTTGCTCTAGAGTCGGCAACCATAATTGGAGCATACTTAGCCAGTTAAATAAACTTTGAAGCATACTCCATCACACTCATATTCCCTTGTCATAGGTTAATGAACTCAAACACTTTCACCTCTTTCACTTAAATAGGGAAGAAACGATCAAGAAAAGCTTCCTTGAATTTCTCCCAATCAAGAGGACTCAGATACACCACCCTCTCACTCTTTCATTGCTCAGACCACACTTGAGCAACACCCTTAAGTTGATAAGCGACCAACTCCACCTTCTCAACCATAGTCAATCCCATAATACCTACTATCTTATATACCTCATCAATGAACTCTTGAGGATCCTCATAAACCTTAGACCCATGAAATTCTAGAGGGTTTATCCTAGTGAAATTCCTTACCCTTGCAGCTATCGTACCTACATATGGGTTCACGAGAACATTACCTATCTACTGTCTTAGGCCATCATGGCTTGAGTCAATACTTGGAAAGTGGCTTGGAATTCGACGTGAGTAACTTGCTCGGCAAAAGGATTATCTGGAACTTGAAGAACCTCAGGCTCAACATTTTTGTTACCCACATTCCTTCTCACATAAGCTCTTCGAGGGGTCATATCTTAAAAAGGATAAAACACAATTAAAGAAAAGGATATTTATAGAGATATTCTTTATGGCACGACTTTAGAGTAATGAAAGAAGTGGAGTTTCCTAAATGCTTTGTAGCCTCCTATTTATAAATTTGGCGAACTTCACATTCATGAACAAGACTCTACTCAACGTGGCTTGTTAGACTTTCCCAGACCTTTTTCTAAAACCTTGTTCTCTGAATACCAAGTTTGTAACTACCCAAGTACACCCTAGAGGTGACATGGTGTATAAGACCCCGAGAGGCCCTACACAAGTCAAATGACATACATATACTCACCATAATAGAGAGAAGCAAGAAATATTATAAGAAGTAAAGAGTTTGACATGTAAGATGAAGTACATCAATATCTTAAAAAGCAATCTGTTACATCAAAAGGAGTAGTCGAAACATAAATCATACACCATATACAAAGTCTGAAACTAAAACATATGGAAATCAATAAAAGTGTCATTGTCCTCGAAGTATGAGGACTATGCAAGTCTTCAATCTCGATGATGATCAACTAGCCACGAACGGTAAGAGCGGGATTGTCACACCGTATATTAGGGAAATAATGTAGGCACAAGTATGCATTAGTACATGAAATGTACTAAGTATGAGGGGAATTCAATAAATTATGAGACATACTATAAGGGAACATAATCGAAATCATGATATGCATGACCAAGCTAGCATAGTAGAAACCTTTAAATAGAATCATAATCATATACATGGTCAATGAATTTTGAAATCATAAAACATTTTAAAGGTAACTTAGTTCATTTTGTGGGATATTAATCTTAACCGACATAAACCATGCCGGCTATAACATATAATCTGGTGTCTTGCTCCCACACCAAAAAGTGATGTCCTACTTTCCAAGGTAAGGACCATGAGCTTCTAGCTTATGTGGATCCACTAGCTATGACATCCTATAGGGGTTGGTAGTTAGGGACAAAGAGATTGTTACTAGAGACTCAACCTTTACTAATGGGAGATCCTCCATCTCAATGTCCTCTCGGGGCTAAGAAGAAATCCAAATGGAATAGTGATAAACATAAAATCATCATCATTCAGGGAAAATTACAATTATGTTACTATTCCAAACTAGAAATATCATAGAGTAGCTCCTTAAACGATGTGTGAGAAAACCTTTCACCATTCATAATTTCTTAAGTATGTGAGAAAATCTTTCATAATTAATCGATGCTTATCTTAAGAAACCTAGATAATAATCAATCCTTTATCATAAATCATGCATAATTTCATGAAAATATCATTCATAGATTCATAGCTTTTCTTCAAATTTATGTTATATAGGGTTTATACTCAAACATGCATGAGTTCACATGGAACTAGTTGAAAAGCATGTAATGAAGTCTCAATTGTCAAAATAAGATCATGATCAATCAATTGATTCTATACAAATAGAACCCATGAGGAATCGAATGAAAACCTAATCAATTTTGGGAAATTGAACTGGAGAATTGAAGAAACTTTGGGGACTCAATGGGTGAATGGAACCCATTGACGATCTCCCTACATACCGTGATTGAAGCCATAAGAAATGAATAAAGGAGAGTTCATCTTGAAGAACCCTAGCTTATTCTTTCTTGATCAAGATAGAAGATTTTTGGAGAGAACCTTGGAGAGAATTCAAGAATTCAGGGGAATGAAAGAGTTGGGGAAATTTCTAAGGGTGAAGGTTAGTTATACATCTTAGATTTAGGAGTAAAACATCATAGTATAGGTATTAAATGCATAGGCAAAGACCCAACTACCCCTAAATTATAACTTTCTACGGACCGTACTGGTCGTCCGTAGAACTCGATACTGGGACTTAAAACTCTGAATAGTTTTCACGAGTCTATTCTATGATCTGTCTAAAGTTCAACGGTCTGTAGATCCAATCGTAGAAACTATGAAAAAAATATCCCTCCAAGTCTAAAATCAAGTTCCAAGAGTCAAGTCTACGATTCATCAAAACTTCCACAACATGTAGAACCTTCCGTAGACCCAAAAGTTATAATTTTAACTAAGTATGGAACACCTTCTACGAATCCTTTCATACGGGCCGTAGAAATTTCTATGGTCCGTAGGAAAACTTCAGAAAGCCAAACCATAAGATCCTCAAGTCCCTTTTCTACGACTCCTTTATACATATCATAAAGCCTTCTAGAATCCATAAACATGACTCGTAGACTTGGACCAACAGTCTATAATACAACTTTCCTTTTTACGAGGTGTTAAAGTAGGCATAGGGGTTGTCTTGGTCTCAAAAACTAGTGAACATTATATTGTGTCATCCAAACTCAAGTTTTCTTGTACCAATAATATGGTTGAATATGAGGCTTGCATCTTAGGGCTCTGGCTGGCTATTGATTTGGATGTTTATGAATATTAGTGATTAGAGATTGAGATTTTTTAATCCATTGGTGCATGGAGATTAGGCCGTTAATAATCAAAAGTTCTTATTGTACATAGACTGCATACACGGGTTGTGTAAGAGGTTTATTAAGGTATAATTCAAACATGTTCAACAAACCCAGAATGAGTTCATAAATGCCCTACCCACCGTATCATATACGATTCAACATCCAAATAAGAATCACATTGATCATGTTTCAAATCATAAACATAATAAACATTCATACTGCTTTCACATCAAAGAAGAGCTAGATAGAAAACCTTGGTATAATGATATTCGAGGAAACTTGAGGAATGATGATTATGTGGTGAACACAACAAGTATATATAAATGTACAATTTGGAGGTCAGCAAATCAATTATTTCTATGTGTATAATATCCTATATAGGAGGACTCTAGATCCAGGTTTACTGAGGTGAGTTGATGTTAGGAATCATCTGATCTAGTTGAATAAATACACGCGGGAACATATGACTCTCACTAAGATATTAAGATTGAGAAATTTTTGGTTGAATTTAGAGAGAGATTGTATTTGTTGTTTATAGAAATGCCATCAGTGCCAGACTTACGCAAATATGATCCAAGTTCCTCCCAAAAAAATCCACGTTAATTTCTCTCCTTGTCCATTTGTAGCTTGAGGTATGGATGACATTGGTCCTATTGAACTAACATCATCCAATGGGCATAAGTTCATCATTGTTTCAGTCAACTATTTCAATAAATAGATCAAACTCACATCTCAGAAATATATCATAAAGAAGGTCATAAATGATTTTATCCAGAATTTTAACACTGTCAATTTGGAGTTCCTTAGTCGATCTTTATAAATAATGGCACTAACCTTAACAGTGATCTGATGAATGAAACATGTGACAGATTCAAGATAAAAAATTAGAATTTTATAGAATACATGCCACAGATGAATGGAGCAATAGAGGCTACAAATATGAACATCAAGAGGATACTATGCAAGATCAATGATAACTACAGGCACTGGCACAAGAAGTTACCTTTTGCATTGTTAGGATATCATATAATAACTAAAACTTCTACTTGGGATGCACTTTATCTTCTGGTCTATAAAGTTGTGATACCCACCAAAGTGGAGATATCATCTAAGGATCATATAGGAAGTATAATTGAGAAATGTTGAATGGGTACAAAACATGTTCGAGCGGTTGGCACTAATCGACAAAAGGGGAATTAATGTAGTTTGTCATGGTCATTTATATTATAATAGAATTATCATAGCTCTTAACAAGAAGGTTATACTGAGACACTTTTCACCCGCACAACTGATTTAGAAGCAAATATTTCTAAATCAAGATGAAGCAAATGATAAGTTCTCACTAAATTAGCAAGGTCCCTATATGGTCCATAGAGTTCTGACAAGAGGAGCACTCATACTAATAAAATAGATGTCGAAGTTTTTCCCAAATCTATCAATTTAGATGTCGTTAAGAAATATTAAAGTGTAGATTCATGCTCTCTTTCTTTGTAATTGAAACTATATTTGACCTAATTCCATTTAAGAGGGATATGCAGACTCTTCTATAGATCTCGGTCTTATTATAACAAAATTTCACACTTTCCCTTTTTGAGCAATGTAACTAGGTCAATTTTTTTGGGCGGTCCTCATAATTTTCAGCTAGTTGCATCCAGAATAGGTAGCCCCCCTATTGGATGTTGTGATATCTCAAAATGTGTCACAGTTATCGATTCAATAAAATTTTATGATAACATTCTATTATTTTGTTTTTTTAAAAAAATCAAACGTTTCAAAACATTATTTAAAATTTATTTTTGTCTTTTGTCCAAAACAAATGCCGGAACAAAGTCTATTTATTCGTAATGCCCATCAAGAATGAAGCACACCCCTCAAAGGGGAGACATACATCAACTCCCCTCTTCTATAAACTAATGACTTTTATTTGAATGCCAGGAGGACATGTACATATTAAAAAGTAGTCTCCATATTGATAACACTAAACTATATTCATAATTAATGTATAGGTGGTTGTATGCAAAAACAATACCCAACTTTATGAGTAGGGATCGAACCACAAGGATTGATAGAAATGATTACACTTTATTCAATCATCAATTCTTACAAATTAGGCATGTTACATGATCAAAATCAAATCACTTCATATATAATAAAAATTCACCCCAACTAAAAGTACAAACAATATCCCCAAAGCTTAATTGTAGAAAGAAGGATCAGAAACACTCCATGTACAATATGAGTGGAAAGATTATCTTGGGGGAACAAAATCATAATCTGGGTCGATGTCAAACCCAACTGAAGATGGAATCGTCATTTCGACGGATAGGTCAAGCTTGCTTGATAGAGATACCACTTCCCAGATGTCTAGAACTATCATAATGTGATGGTATGAAAATTGGGGAATTCTACCACTGGATTGACTTGGCTCGATATAACCCTCTGTTGGGCTACCACATTCCTAGGATGCTCCACATCTTTAATCTCTCTAGACTCAGAATCCAGAGACTCATTTTCCTCTAAACACCAATAATCTGGTGGGCTAGCTACTTGGTTTGGGGATTCATAATCCTTAGATAGCAAATTAAGATCTAAATCTGGAACTGGGTCATGAGACTTTGGGCCCATTGCTCTATTCAACCAAGAAATCTCTCCTTCTACAGTATCCACCCTTGCACAAAGGCCACTCACTTAGTTAACCACTAGCTTTATAACTAACTTGACCACTTTCCTAATAAATGATTGTATGGCTTTTGCCAATTTCATCAATTGAGCATTGTGATCATGAGCCATATGTTCCAACTTAATTATGCCTTGTGTTGAGGGTATGAGGGGTATCTTATGTTACAGGGCAATTGTGAAACACTGAGATCTGATTAAAAAGGCTCGATGGCAGGGGAAACTAGTTTCCTCTTCTTACAAATAAGTGCATCCTTATTTCTTTAGGATGACAAGTCAATCATACGCTCTACTCAAAGAGCTCCATTAACCCCTTGAAGATGAGGATGTTTGGCTCACCAACATAAACAAATGATAAGCACGGGAAATGACATAGACATTGTATTTTGCCTAGACTTCTGTTTGAACTGCTCGGTTATTAACTCTCCATAATTGATATGTAAACCTTTTAGTATGTGGGCAATTATAATAGCTTCTTCAATGGACACTTAAGACCATTTCTTGGAGGGAATAATCCTTGTGCAAAATATATTAAGCCAAATTCTTGCTTCAAATGAAAGATCCACTTGAGCTATTTCTCCCTTATTAGGTCCCTATAAAGGGCACATTCAACAATGAGCTCGGCCACCCAAGCATACCGTTCATTTTTAGTCCAATCATTTGGGCAAACCCTACACCCTGATGTATCTATGCAACTTCAACATTTCTCGAACGTAGATCATAGCATAATCTTTAGTAAAAAATGAGGTTTTCATGGAAAGAAAATGAGTTGACTTAGTCATTCGGTCCACAACAACCCAAATAAAATCATTTTGTCAATGAGTACGAGGCAAACCTATAATGAAGTTCATATTCAAATCTTCCCACTTCCAAGTAGGGATGCTAATGCCTTGAGTTAAACCTCCCAGTTTTTGATTCTCAACTTTCAGTTGTTGACAATTAGGACACTTAGCCACAAATTATGTGATATCCTTCTTCATTATGTTCCACCAATAGACCTCCCGCATATAATGGTACATCTTGGTGGCTCCTAGGTGAATAGAATACTGAGAACTATGAGCTTTTGATAAAATTTGCTACCTCAACTAATCAACATTTGAAACACATAACCGACCTTAGTAACAAAGCATACCATCTCCCCCTTGATAGAAGCCTTAATGGGTTTCTTGGAAACTTCTTTCTTCAATTTAACCATAGTCGGGGTCAAGATATTGCTTAGCTTTCACATCTGAAATAAGAGACGATTTTGAGCCATTTTGAACAATGATGCCGCCATCCTCTGAGTCAACCAAACAAATACCCAATCGAGCTAGTTTATGAACATTACAAAACAATGTCTTTTTACAATCCTCAAAGTGAGCCTCACTACTCATTGATAGTCGACTAAGAGCATTGGAAACCACATTTGCCTTATCTGGATGATAGAGAATGTTCATAACGTAATCTTTCAATAATTCAAGCCACCTAGTATGGTGAAGATTCAAATCCTTTTGCTTAAACACATATTGCAATCTGTTATGATCGGTGAACACATCCACATGAATACCATAGAGATAATGTCTCCAAATTTTCAAAGAAAACCTACCATCGCTAACTCCAAATTATGAGTCAGATAATTCTTTACATGCACCTTTATTTGCCTCTAAGTATAAGCAATGAAATTATCATGTTTCATCAACACACAACCAAGACCAATCTTTGAAGCATCACAATAAACCACAAACCCATTGGATCCTTTCGGTAATATCAAAACTGGGGCTGAAGTGAGTCTATCCTTTAATTCTTGAAAACTTTTTCCACAAGTTTCCAACCAGTGAAATTTCACCTTTTTTCTGAGTCAACGAATTCAAAGGCGAATTAATAGAGGAAAATCTTCCGACAAATCTTCTATAGTAACGACCTAATCCAAGAAACTTTGAATGCATGAAGGGGAAAGAGGTCTAGGCCAGTCAATTGCCTCAGTCTTCTTAGGATCAACCTTAATACCTTCACCGAAAACAATAGGGATAAGGGAAGTAACAAACCTTAACAAAAAACTCACTATTGTCAAACTTAACATGTAATTGACGATCCTTGAGGATTTGCAAAACTATCCTTAGGTGATCAACATGTCCATCCTCACTCCGTGAGTAAATCAAAGTATCATCAATGAATATAATCACAAACATGTCTAGGTATTGCGTGAGCACACAATTTATAAGATCCATGAATGTCGTTGGGGTATTAGTCAAACCAAATGACATCACCAAGAATTCATAGTGACCATACCGAGTTCAAAAAACCATCTTCGGAATGCCATTTCCCTTAACTTCAATCAATGATACCCCAATCAAAGATCAATCTTTGAAAAGAAACTAGAACCTTGGAGTTGATCAAAGAAGTCATCTATTCTTGGAATAGGATATTTATTCTTTATCGTGACCTTATTCAATTGCCAATAGTGAAGACATTTACGAAATGAACCATTCTTTTGAACAAACAACACTAGAGAACCCCATGGTGAGATACTCGATGAAATGAAACCCTAATCCAATAAATCCTTCAACTTATCCTTTAACTCCTTAAGTTCTGCCAGAGCAATATGTTGAGGAGAAATAAAGATAGTTGTGTATTGGGAAGAAGGACAATACCTAGTCTATTTTCCTTTAGGGAAGAACACCTGGAAGATCATACACTTCAAGAAACTCATTAACTAAGGAACTGACGTTAGAGTAAGGTCTTCATAATCCGTATCTCTAACTCGAACAAGATGATATATACATCCTTTAGAGATCATTTTCCTAACCTTTAGGCAAAAGATAAATTGACCTATAGGCTTTGAATTTCCACCCTTCTATTCTATAATAGATTCATTCAGAACCTTAAATGTGACAAATCAGTTTCGATAATTTATGAGAGCATAACAAGAATAAAGCCAATCCATCCCAAGAATGACATCAAAATCTATCATGTATAGCTCACTAGATCAACTAGAGTGACTCTATGAGAAACTTTAACTAGGCAATATCTATAGACTCCTTTAACAACAATAGAATAACCAACAAGAGTAGAGACTGAAAAAGGTTCCTAAATGTCATGACCCAAGCCTATACCTTGGAAGCAACACGGCGTACAAGACTTCGAAAAGTCTCATACAAGCCTCATAGCATTCATAACATTCGATATAAGGAAAATTGTATGGAATTAAAACTTTTCTTTAAATCCATACAATCTAAAAACCATTAAAACATTTGAAACAACGGAAGTCTATTGTCCCACATGGCCATCTAAAACAATATCTTGAAACAAAAGTAGGGTCACGGCCCTTTACAATCGAAGATCTAACATATGTGTATTACATAAAAGAAAAGAAACATCTAAACACTTGTCCTCTATCTATGAGGACATACCACTTAGTCTTGGAGGAATCTCAATCCAAGCTTCAACTAGAGAAAAAGAAACTCACTTGCCGGAACCTACACTTGTAGTAAAATAAGAGAAATATGGGTTAGCACTAAAAAATGTACTAAGTATGATGACCATGCAAAAACATGCTTAAAACGGACATTTTATTTGAAAGTCATGCTTTTATGCCAATTTGAGAAAACTTCATGAACATAAGTATAAGAGGAATAATATACAAACACAACCAAAATACAAGTCATTTCTTCACATTAGAACATAATCATCAATATAAGACATTTCATTACATTAAGCTTTCACCTCAAGCAACCCCAAGCCATACCTTGTGCAATGTATGAATAGTGTCCCATACAACTATCCACACTAGAAACCAAATTAAGGCCACCAAAAGTGAACTTACCATTCATCATTTCCATCTTTACACAATACCCATACATAAGAGACATAAACATTTCATAAGTCATGACAAGGGAAAGAAAATCATAATACAACCCAAGTATAGCATGCATCATTACATTAGAAATTCAAGTCAACATTCTTCATTAGCTTCATTAAGAGCACTTTCATTCATTAGTCATTAAGACATTAGAGAACTCACTATGACCCTCTCTAAGCCTACTCGTGCAATGCATAGATGGCATCCCATACTACCACCCACACTTCATAGAACTTCTCAAGAAACCTAATGCACATCTCACATGATGGGACTAGGCATTAACTGACATAGACCATGAGAGCTAACCATGGAATCCGGTGTCATATAGCCCCACATCGTAAAGAGGTGGTCTACTTGCCTAAGGTAGGACTGGTAACATTTTAGCATAGGTCGAAACCATTAGCTAATATCCTATGTGGGCACATAGTTATGGGATATGAAGATGTTCATTGGAACCCTAGCCTATCATTGGGAGAGTTTCCATCTTACCATATCGACTTGATGCTTAACCTCCATTCCCATAGAGTAATTCATTTTCATTAACATTATTGTACTTGAGAGGGTTACCAACATTAGGCCTACTGGCCCAAAGTTCATTACACAATAAAGGGCCAACACTATTAGGTCTACCGATTTAAGGTACATTAAGGATAACTCATTGACTTTCCAAGAAGGGTGCCATCAACATTGGGTCTACTGATACAAGGTTCATTGTTTCACACATGAAAGGGCTACCAACACTAGGTCTACCAATTCAAGGTTTATCATCACATTAGTTTCTAGAGTCATCATGAATGGATACCAACACTAGGTCTACCGGTTCAAGACATAACTTAGAATACTTCATCAATCATTTTTGAAAGGAATGCCATTGACCTATCGATTCATTTTCATCAAGTCAAGACACATTCAATATACAAGAAGAGGATGCCTAAGCCTACCAATTCAAGATACAACATTCAAGGTCACATTCATCAATACAAGAAAAGGATGCTTTAAGCCTACCAATTCAAGGTACATCAATCCACATTGCTTTCATTCATACAAGAAAAGGATGCATATTCCTACCAGTTCAAGATATATATTATCATGACGAAGCCTTCACATTCCATCATCAACATTCATAAGTGTAAAATTGAGAAATACCCTTTCAATAATAACACAATTACATTCAAGACAAGATCATATCACCATCATTAGATTCACATTCATATACAAAACATCATGATAATACTCAATTCCTCATACTATGCCTTTCAAGGACATGAATCTCAAATCACCAACACACCAACAAGGCATGGATAATGATACAATTCAATAACCTAAAGCAATTGATACAAATTCCATTCACATGCTTTCATAATCAACAAACCGACTTCATAAAGGCACAATTAAGGAAATTGAGAAATTTCATGGGTTCATAGAGTATTTTCATCATAAATCATCAATCAAACACTAATTCAATCATAATTTGTCATTAATAACCATTTGAAAACGTTTGAAGAAGGAACCCATGAGATAGAGTAAAACCCTAGGTTTTTGAGAAACTTGAAAACTTTAAAATCTAACTTTGAATGGACTCTAAGGGTGGAAGCTACCCCTAGATTAAGGATCACCATACCTTTCTTGTTAATCCCCAAGAAATTTGAGGAAGAACACCTTGAATCCACAAATCCTAGCTCCTACTTCTTCTTTTTCTTCTTCTTTCTTCTTTCTTCTTTCTTCTTTGGGAACTTCTAGAGAGATAATTTTTGAAAGGAGGAACTATTTTGATTTGATTTGGGTTTTGGGGAAATAAGGAGTAAATTAATTGTTTTAAGACTTAAAACTATATATACTAGTGATATAAAACAATTAAAAACAACTCCACTTAATGATTAATTAAAACGAAATTACTTAAAAACCCCCAACTTGGGCAGCCCCGTCAGGGACCACGCCCATCTAAATGGGTCATCTAGGGCACCATGGCTCATGGGGGTGCCCGTGGTCCCTTGACCAGTGTGACCCTCCAACTTGCCAACCCTTCAAGGGCCTAATGCAAGTCCACAAGACCTCTCACGATCTGTGGTCAAGACCACGAGTCGTGGTCATAGAGGTAGTGCCAAGGCTTCCATGCCTTGCCCTCTCAAGTGTCTAAGTGGACTTCATGACCATCTATACGGACCTTCAAGGGCACCACAGCTCCTGGTGGTGCCCGTGGTCTTTGAGGCAGTAGCTCCCTCAACTTTGCACAACTCCCACAAGGCCAAAGGGTCTTCACGGACCGTGGTCAAGACCATTGGTCGTGAACCCTGGCAGTGCTTGGTCAAGGGTTGGGCAGCCTTGGATTTTGGCGAGGCTTTGCCCCCCTTTTCCTTGGCACATGCCCTTGCAACCCCATACCAAACCTATAAAAGGTCCTTCAATTACGGAGTCTAACATGTACCTTGACGCTGACCCTCATGATTAGGCTCTAGTTCATCCTACCATTTTCCGAGTCATTACACTAAAGAATTTCTGGACTGACATTACACTTAATGTCCACATAAGGAGTCGCTAAAGACAATATAGCACCTCGATCAAGCAATTCATAAGCATTAAGCTAAAAGACTCGCAACATATCCATCACCACATCTGGAAAACACTCATGGTCCTGTCGATTCTGAAGAACATATAATCTGTTCTGACAAGGAGCACCACTAGAACCACAAAAAACACTAGGCTGAACCTGAAGACCATCATTACCCTTGCTAGAATGAGAAGGGCGATCTCTAAATCTGTGGCCCATCTTTCCACAACCAAATCATTAACCTTAACTAGCTAAGCATTCTCCCGGATGATTCTTACCATACCTTTTACAAGAGGGGAAATTCTGACCACTAGGAGTACCACTTTGAGGCGCTGGGGTAGGAACCTTATCCTTGTTGAACTTTTTAACTAGAGCACTATATTAATTCAGGAAGGAGAACTTTTGCCAAAACAGAGAACATCCATGTCCACTAGACCTAGAGTGAGAAATCACCGCCATTCTTCCTTGCCCTTTTTAACTTTCTAACCTTTTCATTAGATTTTCCTCCTCTATTTGTTGGGCATGAGTTAATAACCTTGAGATATACATTTGTTTGATCAACATGGTGGTTCTATATTCTTTGACCATTAATTTTGACACACCCAAAACAAACTTACTCATTCATGCCCTAGATTCTACAACAATTGTCAGAGCATAATTGGACAATTGAGTGAACTTTAATGAATACTCCTTCACACTCATGTTCCCTTGACTTAGATTTATGAACTCTTTCACATTAGCTTCCCTCATCTTAAGGTGAAAGAACTGATCAAGAAATGCCTCTTCAAACTTGTTACAATCCTAAGGACCCACATCCAAATCCCTTTCTTCCTTCCATTGATCATACCAAACTTTAGCAATCCCTTTCAATTGTTAAGTGGAAAATCCAACTTTCCACTAGAGTTACTCCATAATTTATATAATCTTATAGATTTCTTCAATGAACACTTGTAGATCGTCATCCATTTTAATCTATAAAATTTTGGAGGATTCAACTTTGTTAAGTCTCTAACCCTTTGTTGTCGTCATACCCACTATTGGGTTCACGGGAGTTATAAACATCCTATTAGCTTGAACATTCATGGCTTGGGCCAATACTTGGAAAGCCGCCCTATACTTAACATATGAGACTTTATCGGCCAATGAATTAACTGGAACTTCAGGATCTTTGGATTCCACATTGTCATTCACATTCCTTCTCAATGGATCTCTTCTTGGAGGCATTATATGAAAAGACATAAAACAATAGTTAGGAAGAAGACCCTTATAGAGTTCAATTCTATCGCAAGACTTTAGAGTAATGAAAGAAGTGAAGCTTCCTAGAACATATTATAGCCTCCTATTCATAAATGTGGCGTATTCATAAATTCGGCGTGCTTCACACTTATGAACATGATTCTACTCGATGTGGCTTGTCAGACTCCTAGAATATTTAAAACCTGATGCTCTAAATACCAAGTTTTATGACCCAAACTACCCCCTAGACGTGATGTGTCGAATAGGATCCGAGACACCCTAAACAAGACACTTTCCATAAACATGACACTAAGATGAACAATACAAGAGAATAAAGCATGAAAGTGAAATATAAGTCTCAACATCAACCTTATAATCAATACCAAAATCAGAGAACAATATCCTCACGAGCGGAAACATACTAAGTCTGACAATAAGCCTCTATAGAATAGAAGTGACTAGGATGAACCCCTAGCTCATGAAAGAAGTCTGAAAACTGAAATAACTACAATAGACAAGAAACTCATAATGTGTGATCATGCCCTCGAACCATGAGGACTGACCATAAGCTAAAAAAAATTGAATCAATCCGCTAGCCACATCCATATGATGGAAATTCAGACCCTATGTTACAAAAAAAATATAGGCACAAGAGATGTATGAGTCAGTACTTTGAATGTACCGGATATGGGGAAATGCATAAAATAAATATGAACATGACAATACATGACCAAATAAAAAATACCAACCAGGTAAAATTAGTTCATAAATCATGAAAAGGTCAATGCAATATAAGAGTCATAATATAGGTATCAAAATAAGCTAAGTGAGAAATCATATATTTTGTGGGTTATTTACCGTTAATCGACATATACCATCAAAGCTATAACATGGAATCCCGTGTCTTGCTCCCACACTTAAAAAAGATTGTCCTATTTGCCAAGGTAAGGACCTTATACTTAAGTTTAGGTGGATCCACTAGAAAATTCTTCCATTTGAAACGTCCTATGTAGGCTCGTAGTTTAAGGACTTTGGGATTCACCCAAGTCCACTCGGTGCTAAGAAAATTCCAAAAAGAAATCGTAAAGATTAATCATAATACTTGATAATGTAAGATCTATCCAATCATAAACTTTACATCTTCGAAAAAATCCTTTTAAAATCATGATTTCATAACAAAATCGATGTTTAAAAGACATTTTAATTGAAAGTATCCAAATCATAATAATATTTTCTTACTGAAACCACACTTCAATCGAAAGTGGCTAAATCATAGAAATCTTTCATAGTAGGAATACTTCAATCGGAAGAAACATAATTTCATAAAATATGAGACACTTTATTTGAAAGCATCCTAGAATCATAGTCACTACAATTCCTCATACATACATGCTTTCAAAGCTTTAATTCATGATCATATCATAGACATATAGCATGCGTTCATAGGAAAACATTGGAAACATGTATATTGAATCAAATCATGATAATAAGATCAAGTATAATCAATTAAATCAAAATTAAGAGAACCCATGAAGAATCATACAAAATCCTAGAGATTTGGGTGAAAATCTTAAAAGAAAAATGGAGAACATCTTGGGACTCAATTGATTATAGGATCCAGTGATGAATTCCCGATACCTTTGATGAACTCTAGCCTTTGAAGTGGAGAAGGAAGCTTGAAAAACCCTAATCCTCTTAAGAAAAGCCTTGAAGAGAATTTTGGTGAAGAACCTTGGGAGCTTTCGAGGGTTTGGAGTGAGTGAGAGGGAATGTGTAGAATTTGAAAACTAAATTTAATTACAGAACTTAGATATAGCATCAAAATGACATATTTTAGGTGTTAGATGGGTAGGAAAATACCAAAGAAGCCTTAATAACTATCTGACCAGCCATACGGACCCACCTACGGACTATAGGTCCTTCTACAGATTGTCCTGGTGGTCTACAGGTCAAGATACTGAAAGTACGAAAATCCAGGTCAAATCCACGGTCCCTAGACCTCTCTATGGGTTGCAAGACCTTCTCGTACAACCTAAAAATCAAAAATATTTTACCAAGTCTGAGACCTCTCCTATGGACCACTTCCTACGAGTCGTAGGTCATCCTATGGATCATCGTGTTGGTCCATGGAAAAAGTTCATAAGCTTTGAAAATCCAACTTCTAGGCTTCCTTTCCACAAGTGCCTTATATGGATGGTAAGACCTTTTATGGTCTATAGGAAGGCTCGTATTACCTACATTAGTAGCCAAATTTGCAATTGTCTTTCCCAACTCAACTTACTGAATTTTGAGGTGTTACAATATGGCATTTTAAAGAATATTCCACCTTTTTGTGTGTTCTTGACTCTATTAACTTATAAATTTCATTGGTATATTCTTTATCAGATGGTACAAACAAGGTCATTAGTAGGTGAGCGCGAGGCTCCTGCACCAATAATTTAGGTCCAACTAGGGTTTGAGATAGACATCAACCTATATGCTATGGTAAGGCACGAGGTGTGGTGCTTTCTTGGGGATAACAAAGGGCACTATCACCAGAGCTTGATGTTAACATTTTGGAGATATAACATCACCCATAATACGTGGGGAGATACCAACCTCCGATAGGATTTGTAGACACAAATTCTTTAGGATACCATGATTACAATCCTAGGCTATTTGGAGGGTTTGTTGTAGGTAAGGACGTTGCCTAGTGTTTTGAGTGCTCCTCAAGAGATGATGCACAAATACACGCTCAAGTAGCATCTTGGGGTGCTCAAATTCTATAAGTGTAGCTTGCTATTACTGAGGTTCCCTATCTAGAGGTTTTTCTAGAGGTGGTTGTGCTCAACCTATTGTAGCTAGGCCATTTATGTATTCCGATGAGCAAAAGATGGTCAATTTGTTTGTCAGGTTGGGTCCTCGAAGGTTTTTTGGTGCTACAGGAAAGGATGCTCATATGTTTCTAGTGAGTTGTAAGGAGAGGTTACATAACTTCAGCTTAGTAGAGTCGCACAAGGTAGATTATACTATATTCCAGATAGAGGGGCCAACTAAGCAATGGTGGAGAGCATATACTGATTTTAGGCCAGGTGAGCCACCTCCAATGACTTGGGCTCAGTTCTCGAAGGCTTTATTGGAGAAACAAGTGCCTTACAATATAAGATACAGGTTACAAGATGAGTTCATATATAGTCCAACAATTAACCCAACAATTTTTAAATTTTGTGTCAACTTCAAACGATCATATCTCTCACCAAAAAATGCATTAGGTGGCCCATGATCAATTAAATTAAAGGTATTTGGGTCTGTCACGACCCAGGGGTACCCCTTAGACGTAACATGGCGTACTTGACCCCGGAGGGGTCGCATACAAACCCTTAGCATATCCTGAACATAAGATAATAGAAAACATGGGAAAATTTAAACCTTTTACAATCGAAGTCATTTTTCATAAAATCAAGCGGTAGTATTTCTATACTATTTTCTCAAAACATCTAATACACTTTAGATGGAACTCTTGGGACACAACCCATACAATAGTTTAAAACATATAGAAATGACATAAAGGAACAATGGGTTTTCCTCGAAGCTATGAGGACTCACCGAATCTTCAACTCTTTGTGCACCTTAGAAACCTAGCCTCCAAAGCAAATTAATCTCCAAAACCCTACATTTGATTAGAATGTAGGCAATATACGTTAGTACAAAATGTACCAAGTATGAAAGCTAGCATAATATCATAAAAGCATCTCAAATGGTTAGTCAACATGAGACATAAGCATAAGAGATAATAACATAGTAATACCATAATCATCATAGTCATAGCATAATTATCATATAAACATAAGTCAACAAAAGACATAGTTAATTAGCATAGCAGATAGGTCATAATCATAATAAGCCAAGTATTCAACATAAACATCATATAAGCAAAACTGCTTCTTAGTCATCTCTCCTATAATAGAACCATTCTCAAGTAACTTCAAAAGCATACAAGTGCAAAGCATGAATACCATCCCATAATACCACCCAAGCCAAGTATCCCTTTTTGGTCATCTTAATCATAGCCTATATACATGGTCAACTCTTAAGCTCTTCTTACCATAGGAGAACCATACTTCTAAGTAACCTCAAAGCACACTTGTGCAATGTATGAAATGCACCCCATACTACCCTTCACACTAAGTATAACCTTGAACTCATCATAATCATATTTACCCTACTTTGGTCTCATTACTAGCTTACTTCACATAGACAAGGGAACTAACACCTTAGTCAATCATTTCATGTCAAGGAAGGCAACTATAGCACAATCATATCTAAGCATACATCATATCTAAGCAAACATCTCATGAGTTGCCATGCATGAACAAGACCCCATAATCCTACCCATGCTAAGCTAGACACTTAGGTTCATCATTCACGTTCATCATCTCTTAACATCATAAAGACAAGGGTAATCACCTCTTAGTCATGCATGAAGTGGAGAGGTATCTAGACCTACTATCCACACTAATCATGCTCATATTCATGAATGCAAGGGGGAGTCACCTCAAGGCATAAATGTTTAGTTCATCATGAAGGACACGAGAGGTCACCTCAAGCCACACATATCATGGAATCATAAAAATAAGGGTATTCACCTCTAGTCATACATATTAATGAATCATAGGTATTCGCCTCCATGTTCATTAGTAGAGAAATATAGGTATTCGCCTCCATATTTATTTTAAGGTGATATAGGTATGTGCCTCCATATCCATTTTAATGTGTAATGTAGGTATTCGCCTCCACATCAACACATAGGGATCACAGGTAATCGCCTCTATGATCAACATAAAGGTTAATGGGTAATCACCGCTTGCCTTGGGAGTCATATATACATAAAGGGTAATCACCTCACACTCCCCATACTTAACTAATTAGGAGTAAGGGAACTCACCACACATTCCTATACTTTAATCTTCTAATCTCACATATAGACTTTACTCTCTAAACCTTAACATTCATAGTTCATCATATTGGATTTACCTTCAAACCCTAGTGATCAACATTCATGACTACAAGCCTTACATTCAAGCTTTAGTTCTAGCAACCTTCATACATACCTAGTTTTCAAGGTATTCTAATCATATTCATCATTACTAGGTGATTCTAGTCATAATGGATCATAAAGGTTCAATTCTAACTTTACATGTTGAGATTCATCATATGCAATAGAGTCTAGATTCAATTCATTTTTATATGATCCTATTTTTGATCAATTACTACACATGACATTGATTTAGGAAGATCACCTATGAACCTTCAACTTTGCCTCTAATGGCATTAACCCACAAAGATCACATTCATCAATTTAGATTAGGCTTTACCATAGAAATCACATAAATTCATCATAATATCACTAAAAAAAGCTTAATAAATCATAATTAGATATTATCCACTAGATTGGAATCATACCCAAACCCTACCCACAATGTAAGCACAACACTAGCTAGAATTGGGTTTTTGACTTCTTAATTGGGGGGAAACTAAGGGGCCTCTATGGGGGAAGAACCCATAGATGAATAAGATAAACATACCTCTTTTCAAAGCCCTAAACAAAGCTTGAATAAATGGTGAATTTCGACCCTAGTTGCTGCCCTCTTCACTTCTCTTCTTCTTCTTCTTCTTCACTTCTAGAGAGAGGATTTTTTGGAGAGTATTTTTGGGGTTCTTAGATGAATGAGTTAATGACTTAGTTTAGGATCTTATTAGGTATTTATAGGTGATTATTTTACTAATTATCCGACCTCCCTAAGCCCTAACTAATTACTAACTTAACCCCTAAACACTTGACTTAAAACTAAAAGACCAAAAACTGCTTGCACCTACGCCCACCCATCCACGGACCGTGGATGGGTCTACTGCCTGTACTGGCAGGTCGTGGATAGGTACTGGAGGTTCAACTTTTCAGGCCAACCCAAGCCTTGACCCACGACCCCAACCTACGGGGCGTGGGTCCACCTACGGCCAGTAGGTTGCCAGGCATAGGTTGCTGCCAAAAAACCGCTTTTTAGGCTGTCTTGAGGTCCTCGTCAAGGACCCCTTGGGTGGTCCTTGGGGGGTCGTACCTTGACACCGTAACCCCTAAACCTCCATTCTAAGTACGGGAACCCTTTTATGGGTTTTAACCCTCATACAACACTCCAAAACTCTTACAAAAAGCTCTAGAACTCAGTAGTTCAACTTTCTAGCATCCAGGGTGTTATAATATCTCCCCCTTGGGATCATTCGTCCTTGAATGACGATTCTAAACACATTTTAAAGACATAACTGTAAACTTGCAGCCCACCATGCATGCACTACATCTAAATGCACATAACCAAGCAAGAACACTTCAATTCAAAATTAAACTAATTCAATGCAACACAAGGGAGTAGGAACTACATCTACCAACCCAAAATGCATTAAATTATATATTTTACTCAATTTCAAGGAGGAACTAACTTCTCGTAACTAAAACATGCTCAATACACCCTCATGGAGCCTAAATGCAATTTACTCTCAAAAAGCATTTATTCAATGAGGAATCTCTCAACTCCAAAACTAAGGCATGCTCATATTTTCATCTCATGAAGTCTATATGCAAATTCACTAAAATGCACTACAACATGAGCAAAAATAATGCATATAAGTCATTTCTAACAAGACTTAAGCATTTTCATGAACATGCATATTAAGAAGTCATGGCAACACACAAATCTCATATGGCTTCATATAAAAGCAAATCAAGAGGAACTTAAAATCTCAAGATCTTAAATGCTAAAGGAGGACTACAAGGAAGGAGGATGAGGATATTGGGACTTCTCATTGGCCCTAGGCCTCTAAGTAGCACCCTCAACTAAACCCTTAAAAGATCACTCCTACAACTTCATGGAACAACTCCTTTATTCTTCTATTTCTTAACTTGCCAGTCTACGACTTCTACCGGTACTTCTAATTTAGAGAGGTTCTCTTTAAGAAACTAACTCACAAGCAACCTCACTAACACCACTCAAGGTGAGAATTTCAAGCAAACCTAATTCATAAACATCAAGGGTACTCAACGACCTTGCTATCTAAGAACATTATCTCCCCCTTGTGAGCAAGCCTATACAAACCCTTTTTAAGGATCATTCCTTTTAATTCTAAAGTCGGAGTAAGTCATCACTAAGCTTTCACATCCATTACACAAGGTGATTCTAACCCATGGTGAATTACCCTTCTACCCTTCTTAGAGGAGTTTATTCACTCAACCCTTTTAGGCATTATTTAAACACCCTCTTCAACCAATCTATTAACAAATCTCAAAACTCATCATGGCTAAGTCGGGTTCTACCAACAACTAAACCTAACATCACAATCACCTTGCTAGGTAGGCACACTATCTCCCCCTTCGGAGTAAACCTACACAATTTCTTATAAACAATTTTCATAACATAAGGGCAACAATGAAGCATCATACATACTAAAGACAACATCATAGTCCAACATAACAAGTCACCAACGACAAGAAATCCAAAAATTTACTAAAGCATAAAACAATACCGGAATGGACATGAGGAGATCACTCTTGATCTTCTCTAGATTGGAGAACTTAAGATATATTCTTCCTTAGAGCCTTGCCACCCAAACCAAGTGGACCGGAGGAAGGGTAGGGTTGGGACCTACGACGACTATCTTCTTCATTTCCAGCAATCTTAAGGCAATGCCTTATCTTGTGGCCCAACTCACCACAGCCAAACCAAATATTAGAGCCCGTTAAGCATTCACCCTCATGCCTCCTATCACACTTACTACATCCCGGTAATAGAATCTCACTACCCTCTTTTTGAGACTTGAGGTTAGACACCCTCTTTTGGTTTAACTTAGGAGTACTTGAGGGACCTTGCCCGGGGAACTTTTGTCTAAACTTAGGGTGACCATGTCCATCAGACTCATCATCCAAGGGCTCATCATTATCCAATCTAGACCTCTTTTTCTCCTTAGCTTCCTTCTTAAGTTTTGACTCTTCCATTCGTTGGGCAAAAACCATAAGACGTGAGATATTCATATCATCTATAAGCATTGCCACACGACATTCATTTTCTACTAATTCGGATACTCCCATCATGAATTGGTTCATCTTAGCCCTTGAATTCTCCACTAAAGTTGGAGCATACTTAGAGAGTTGAGTAAACTTTAGGGAATACTCTTGAACACTCATGCTACTTTGCCTAAGGTTGATAAACTCTTACATCTTAGCCTCCCTCAACTCTACGGGAAAGAACTTATCAAGGAATGCTTTCTTGAACACTTCCCAATCTATGGGACTCGCTTCTACCGGCCTATTCCTCTTCCATTGAGTATACCACACTTGGGCAACATCCTTCAATTGATAAGAGGCTAGATCCGCTTTCTCTATAGAAGTCACCCGCATAGCATCAACTACCTTATACACCTCATCAACAAACTCTTGGGGATCCTCTCCTACCTTGGAACCAAGAAACACCGGAGGACTCATCCTCACAAAATCCCTCAACCTAGAAGCCATAGTGTTCACATTAGTGTTCACATGGGCCCCAACTTCCCTATTGACTTGAGCCGTCATGGCTTGAGTTAATGTTTGGAGAGCCGGCCTTATTTCCACATTTGTCATAGACCCCTCATCATTAGGAGCTTGAGGAACTTGAGGCTCTTGGGAACCTTGGGGAGGAACCTCGTGCTCCTCATTTCCTTCCTCATTTCTCCTAGCATTAGCCTTTGTATTAGTCATACCCTAAAAAAACATAAGGCATGGATTAGAAGAAGGTCCTACTAAAGCCAAACTCTATGGCACGACTTAGAGAATGAAGAAGTGAAGTTTCCTAATCATCCAATAGCCTCATATTCATAAATCTGGCGCGCTTCATTTTTATGAACAAGACTCTACTAGACGTGGTTTGAGACAATCCTAGAACCATTCTAAAATCTTGTGCTCTGATTACCAAGTTTGTCACGACCCAGGGGTATCCCCTAAATGTAACATAGCGTACGTGACCCCGAAGGGGTCGCATACAAACCTTTAGCATATCCTGAACATAGGATAATAAAAAATATGGGAAAATTTAAAACTTCTACAATCGAAGTCATTTTTCATAAAATCAAGCGGAAGTCTTTCTATACTTTTGTCTCAAACCATCTAATACACTTTAGATTGAACTCTTGGGACACAACCCATACAATAGTCTAAAACATAAAGAAATGACATAAAGGAACAATGGGTTTGTCATCAAAGCTATGAGGACTCACTGAATATTCAACTCTTCTTGCACCTTAGAAACCTAGCCTCCAAAGCAACTCAATCTCTACATTTGATTAGAATGTAGGCAATATGCGTGAGTACAAAATGTACCTACTAGCACAACATCATAAAAGAAACTCAAATGGTTAGTCAACATGAGACATAAGCATAAGAGATAATAACATAGTCATAGCATAATCATCATATAAACATAAGTCAACATAAGACATAGTTAATGAGCATATGAGACAGGTCATAATCATAATAAGCCAAGTATTCAACATAAACATCATATAAGCATAATTGATTCTTAGTCATCTCTACCATAATAGAACCATTCTCAAGTAACTTCAAAAGCATACAAGTGCAAAGCAGGAATAGCATCCCATAATACCACCCAAGCCAAGTATCCATTTTTGGTCATCTTAATCATAGCCTATATACATGGTCAACTCTTAAGCTCTTCTTACCATAAGGGAACCATACTCCTAAGAAAGCTCAAACCACACTTGTGCAATGTATGAAAGACATCCCATACTACCCTTCACACTAAGAATAACCTTGAAGTCATCATAGTCATATTTTCCCTACTTTGGTCTCATTACTAGCTTATTTCATATAGACAAGGGAACTATCACCTTAGTCAATCATATCATGTCAAAGAAGGCAGTTGTAGCACAATCCTATCTAAGCATACATCATATAAGAGCAAACATCTCATGAGTAACCTTAAGGCAAGCTTGTGCCATGCATGAACAAGACCCCATAATCCTACCCATGCTAAGCTAGACACTTAGATTCATCATTCATGTTTATCATCTCTTAACATCATAAAGACAAGGGTAATCACCTCTTAGTCATGCATGAAGTGGAGAGGTATCTAGACCTACTATCCACACTAATCATGCTCATATTCATGAATGCAAGGGGAAGTCACCTCAAGGCATAAATGTTTAGTTCATCATGAAGGAAAATAGAGGTTACCTCAAGCCACACACATATCATCGAATCATAAAGACAAGGGTATTCACCTCTAGTCATACATATCAATGAATCATAGGTATTCGCCTCCATGTTCATTAGTAGAGGAATTTAGGTATTCGCCTCCATATTTATTTTAAGGTGATATAGGTATTCGCCTCCATATCCATTTTAATGCGTAATGTAGGTATTCGCCTCCACATCAACACATAGGGATCATATGTAATTGCCTCCGCGATCAACATAAAGGCTAATGGGTAATCACCGCTTGCCTTGGGAGTCATACATACATAAAGGGTAATCACCTCACACTCACCATACTTAACTAATTAGGAGTAAGGGAACTCACCACACATTCCTATCATGTAAAGGTCATTTAGCGGAAATACCACAAGCCTCATCACATCTTAGAGTCCAAGGACTTAGATTCGTTTTAGGTGAAAAAACCTTTCAACGTAGAATCATTCTGTGTGAGGGAACCTTTCATGTCATATCATGATCATGCATAATGTCATGTCTAGAATTCCACATTACACATAGATACTAGCATAACTCTTGTGATTCTATCACTTTGTGGACTTACGCACTCATAATATAGATTAGGTAGGTATAGGCCTTCTATCACAATTCTATGCTTTAATATTCTAATCTCACCTATAGAGTTTACTCTCAAAGCCTTAACATTCATAGTTCATCGTATTGGATTTACCTTCAAACCCTAGTGATTAACATTCATGACTACAAGCCTTACATTCAAGCTTTACTTCTTGCATTCTTCATTCTTACCTAGTTGTCAAGGTATTCTAATCATATTCATCATTACTAGGTAATTCTAGTCATAATTGATCATAAAGGTTCAATTCTAACTTTACATGTCGAGATTCATCATATGCAATATAGTCTAGATTCAATTCTTTATTATATGATCCTATATTTGATGAATTACTACACATGACATTTATTTAGGAAGATCACCTAAGAACCTTCAACTTTGCCTCTAATGGCATTAACCCACAAAGATCACATTCATCAATTTAGATTAGGCTTTACCATAGAAATTACATAAATTCATTATAATATCACTAAACAAAGCTTAATCAATTATAATTAGGTATTATCCACTAGATTGGAATCATACCCAAACCCTACCCACAATGTAAGCACAACACTAGCTAGAATTGGGTTTTTGACTTCTCAATTGGGGGAAAACTAAGGGGCCTCTATGGGGAAGAACCCATATATGAATAAGTTAAACATACATATTTTCAAAGACCTATAAAAAGCTTGAATCAATGGTAAATTTCGACCCTAGTTGCTTCCCTCTTCCCTTCTCTTCTTTTTCTTCTTCTTCTTCACTTCTAGAGAGAGGATTTTTTGGAGAGTATTTTGGGTGTTCTTAAATGAATGAGTTAATGACTTAGTTTAGGGTCTTATTAGGTATTTATAGGTGGTTATTTAACTAATTAACCGATCTCCCTAAGCCCTAACTAATTACTAACTTAACCCCTAAACACTTGACTTAAAACTAAAAGACCAAAAACTGCTTGCACCTACGCCCACCCATCCACGGACCGTGAATGGGTCTACTGCCCGTACTGACAGGTCGTAGATAAGTACTGGAGTCTAAAATTTTTAGGCCAACCCAAGCCTTGAACCACGACCCCAACCTACGGGGTGTGGGTCCACCTACGGCCAGCAGGTGGCCATGCATAGGTTGCTGCCAAAAAACAGCTTTTTGGGCTGTCTTGAGGTCCTCCTCAAGGACCCCTTGGGTGGTCCTTGGGGGGAAGTACCTTGAAACCCTAACCCCTAAAATTCCATTCTAAGTACGGGAACTTTTTTTTATGAGTTTTAAATTCTCATACAACACTCCAAAACTCTTACGAAAAGCTCTAGAACTCACTAGTTCAACTTCCTAGTTTCCGGGATGTTACTGGGTCCTCTTTCAAACTCCACCAAGTTTACCTAATTCCGAGCTCAAAGTAATAATTTGTACCCTTTTTAGTGAAACCCTGTCGGGCAGGGACACATTACGATCCACTAGATGGGCCGTGAAACCCCTCTTTAAGTCACCTCGCCAGTTTTAAGTCGGGGTCGTATAGGTCTTCCCCCCTATGTGTTTGGTACTTAAAATACGTCGTTTTACTTCGTCTAATCCTAATTAATTATTCCAAACCTACCTAAAACATCCACTCTCCTAAAATCATCAGACTTAGAAAGAAAAGAAGAGAAAGAGGCGATAATTTTCTCTCCATAACAAGTAGAGCTCTCCTTCAAGTTCAGCCTAGAAATCTAAAGAATTTATCCGTAATTTTCTTCACCAGGTATGTGGGTATTCAGTAAGGGTTTCATTAACCCTTTTTCCCAAAACCTCATACTACTTTTTTGGTTATTATGGTTTTATGAAACTAGGCTTCTTGCCCAACTATGCAGATTCTTTACAAAATTGATTCTTGTGATCACTACTCAATTCTATACTTATTTCAATGAGTTTGCATAAATTCTTATGGAGATTTGAAAGGAAAGAACTTAGCCTGTAATTGTAGTGTTTTCACATGAATTGGCTCTTCTCCATAATTTAGCTCAGGGTGTTAGTATTTAGTTTTAAACATAATTTAGTCCGTTTTCTGTCCACAACTTTCCCAGCAATTATTTCCAGACTAGTTTAGTTCTGTCTCATGAATCAGGACCATATTTTAAAGCGAGCTACTAGTATTCAGTTTGGGAGTAGTGTTTAGCACCAAGTTTGACTAGGGTTCAACTTAAGCTGAAGTCCTAGAACTATGTGTTGTTGCAGGTTTATAAGTCCCCTCTGTTGGGCATCAATTTTAGTGATCACACCGCAGTCATGCCTTTATACTATGGCAAGGTATCTTGGGTCATCCTGATGGGGCGTATTCATCAGACTCCACGTTTAGCTCACGTAGTTTATGTCTTTTAATAGACTCTCCCATAGTATTAGCTTCAATAAGGTACTTCAGGCCCGTAGTTGTATTCATTTTCAGGTTTTTAGCATGCTTCCAGTTTACTCTTGCATTCTAGTTGTTATTCATTATTGTATCTTGGGCCTATGTACTTTAGTTCAATTCAGTTTACATACTTGACCAATATTTTTAGCATGTTTATATATTCAATCAGCTTTGCATATCTCTCATGCTCAGTACATCCGAAGTACTAATGCATACTCTATGTTGCATCCTATTATGATGGAGGCTCAGGTTCTCAGGTTCAGCCACGTGATTAGCTCATACTGGCACCACATCAGTAATAGTTAGGGTGAGTTCTCATCATTCGAGGACGTTTATTTATGTTTTTTGGTTTAGTTAGTTCGTTGTTAGTTTAAACATTTTAGATTTAGCTGGGGACTTGTCCCAGCAGCTCATCTGTATTAGAGGCTTTCATACAAAGAGCCAAACTCAGTTGATTTGGGTTGTTCTACTTTGAACTCAGTTATTTCCTTCAGATATTCTCAGTTGAATTCCTTTAGATTATATTCATTATTCAGTTATAATTCCGCTTGGTTAGAGTTATTTATGCATGCTTGTGTATGCCAGATTAAGGATTACCTTGGGGTTACTTGTAACCCTAGGTCTCGTGTTACGTCTAGGGGCTAGCCTCGGGGCGTGACAGATTATGTCGATAGAGCACGAGCGGGCGCACCAATTTGTTAGAGGGTTTACCTTACTACTCTAGTTGGCGACAAAGCAGCTAGTATTATTAGGGTCTAAATTTCTTCTGGTTGTTGATTATGCACAGACTAGTGAGGCCTCATTGTTAGAGTTGTTTAGTTGGCCCAACTTTGAGGAAGTTGTTTTCTCGTTGAGGTTACCCTCAATATTCTTTGACTAGAAGGCCCGTTAAAGCAACACTATAGATAACACCATATGGTTATGCAGGTACTAGTGGTTAGAGCAGCCAAGTTTAGGTCAATCTTCACAGCATCCAGTAGAGGGTGATACGATTGTTAGTCTGGTTCAGTTGAGTTATCTCATCAGGATGCATCCAGTAGAGAGTGATACGAGTGTTTGTTTTTATATATTTGCCTTTTCCAACTAATTCGCTTCATCTCTTTGTAGAGTCTCACGTGTTAGAACATTATATGCTATCATTGTTTCTCCATTTCCCTTTATCCACAGATGTTCTACCTCTACATGTAGTCTTACTAATGTTAATTAAATCAAAATATCTTTTATGAAAGTATCTCTTCTATTCAATGTGATTCTCTTGAAATGCATGTGATGGACGTTATACATGTGAGATACACATGAATTTATTTTTTCTTAAATAATAATAATTATTTTCATAAGTAGTCTTGCAATTTCTTTTAGATGTGAGCAAAAACGTGTTCTGAATGTAATACATGTGATATTTCACATGTATTTGTTTTTATCTGGAATGGTAATTATTTTGTTTGTAAACGACACAAAACTAGGTATGAAATTATCTATACAAGTCTCAAGAAAACAAAAGTATAGTCCTCTTCTAATATTAGAAGAGCTCTTATAAATGCTGATGAATTTCTGATATATTTTCATATTCCTTCTCACACAAAATGTAAAATAATAAGATACACTAGTAATTTTACATCATTTTGCTTAGTCTTCAAAGCATGTTGAGTTTTGTTCTGTTCTTTTAAAATCACCTACGACACAAGCATATACAAAGAGAAATTATATAACATCTACATTTCTTATTTGTTCCAGCTCTTGCCTAAACAAAAAATTTAAAAATTTCCATATATACCTAGACATGGAGATTTTCCTTTTTCCTTTTTCCATACCTCTTTTAGATGCCTCTCCTTAAAGTATCCGTTTGTATCTGTCCATATTTTACTTCTTGTATTTTTTTTTCTTTTTCTTTTGTTATCCCACAAACACCTTTTATTGCATCTCATACTGCTCTTCATTAAATGAATCACTTTTATTAAAAGATGCTTTTTTTTGGAAAGGACATTCTTGAAACACGTGATTGAATGCTATACATGAAGTATCTCACATGACATATACCCATCAAATTTTTAACTCTTTCCATGTTTGTTCTTCTTTATTTTCTTTTTACCAATGACACACTACATCTCTATACCATATCTCCTGCTAATTTGTTACAAAATGTATTTCCAGTAGTACACGAGATGTATCACACACACACATACATATATATATACACACACTCATCCATTTATCGAGGGTCTTTCAAAAACAACCTCTCTACTTCTATGAGGTAGTGGTAAGGTCTGTGTATATTCTATCCTTTCCAGATTGCAGTTGTGGAATTACACTGGATATATTATTGTTGCTGTTTTTGTACTCACCTATATCATACCTCAAATATCTATTTATTCCTCTTTATATTCAATTGTTAAATACTAAAAATTTCTCCACTATATACATGATCATCACTGTATTTACTTAATGCATCTTTGTATTTATCATTATCGCTTTTTCCATTGTGATACCAACTTTCTCTCAAAAATTTCTCATCTAAGCCAAGAATCAATAATCATTGATAAAATCCACCACAAATCACCAAACATATTCAGTCCTTTCTGAGCCAAGGTCCCTCGTTCAACAAAGTTAAGAAAGTTGTTGTGCATCACATTATTGTCAATCTTAAATATAAGTTTTTTTTTCCATATGCAACAAGATAATATATCCATCGAAGAGGAGTAGTTCAAGTGTGAATATGAAGTTTGTGTGATACTAGTAGATCATGGCAAAAAGTTTGTTATTGAGGTGATTGATTTGCTAAAGTATTGTTTATAAAATGTTACATCTCTAAAACAAATTCTTTGATTTAACTTAATTCTATCTAATTTTCTTAAAATTAATTTCCTTGTTTAAGGATTATAAGTTCTCTAAAATATCTTAAGAGATATCACCTTTATATTCCTATGATTTTAGGAAATGAATCATCTCACTGACAATTTTTTTGTCACTATCTACCAGCAGTACACAAACTTCTTGAATAATATCATAAAGTAGGTATCCTTGTCATACTAATTCTCACTTTTACAAGATTGTGTTTATTTCAAAGCTATTGTACGCTATCTGCGTCCGGATCAACATTCTAGCTTCATCCATGTTATCATTTTGTCTTTTAATACTCTAGATAGTTTTGAAGTAGTGAACAATTGTACTATCTTTTAAAAGCTCTTGTACAGGTGGAATTGGGTTTTGAGTATTGGCTAACTTTCGCACTTTATGTCGTTTATTAATGAAAGTTGGGGGCGGAACTCATAGGGGGCCACCTAAAATTGGCATCATTTTTTACTTAGATACCTTAACTAGTCTTTGTTCATAGTAAACACCTCATATCAGGTTTTGCTATGCATTTTGACACTTTCCGCTGACTTGGCATAGTGTGTGTATTGCACACATTTTAAGCGCGTAAAAAGCTTAAATTTTGCATTTTTTTATTTTTTTTTATTTCTTCTTGTTCATTCTCTCTCATTCCCACACTTTCTTCACCATCCCCCACCATATATCCAACCTTCCTTTCCATTGTCATTTCAGAATGTAGCACATGAATTTTCGTAAAATTAAGGCAGTGATTATAAATGGTAAGATGAAGAAAATATCATACAAATGTTATTCAAAAATATGTAGCCTCAATAATTTGCAATCTAATTTTAAAATATTGAAGGCATTTAAGTTATTCTCATAATTTTTTTAGCTCTGTATTTGAAGCTATAGAAACTTGATTCAAGCCTGTTGTTTCTTCTTCTTCGGCTTCAATTGTGGCACATAAGCTTTTCCTCAATATTCAAATTTTGAAATCCTCACTTTTCATTTTCTAAAGCTTTTGGCTTTTCATTTTTGTTGGTCTATAAGCTATGGAGATAGTTGAAGAAAAAAAAAGAAACGGTAGATTTAAAGAAAGGGATGGTGATAGTGATTATGGTATCTAGGTTATGACTTATGAGTAAAAGCTTGCAATCCAACTTAATGTTAAGTTTGATGATTATGCTAGTTGGATTTGAAGGAAAAGGATTGAGCTATATTGGAGGCATTCAAATAAGGGGTTTTGACATTCTCTGTAATTGAGTTTTGAGTTTCTTTATCTGGAAGATCAAGGGTTGATTTTGCTAAGCCAGAGGTTGGCCCCCCGTCGTCTCCATTGGAGTAGCAAGGGAGAAATATCCGTTAGTTTCTAACGGGTTATATTTCTATGGAGAGATTTCTTGCAGTATGATAAAATTGGTTCATGTCAAGTTGGATTTGAAGGAAAGGATAGTGGTAGTGATAATGTAAAATTTGAAGAAGATGGTTATGGCTGTAGTATAGACAGAGACGGTGAGAAGAAAGAGGTTTTGCAATTTTTTAAATATTTTTAATTATTAAAATGTAATTTTTATAATTTATTAATTAAGTAGTTTTAAACATACTTTTTATTCATAATACATCTTTTCATAATTATTTATGATATATTTGCCACGTGTCTCCATTTAATTCATTACTTAGACACATCATCGGCAAGTGCTTTACACTCTCCTTATTATTATTGTTGATTGTAAAAAAGGTATCAAAGTGACGCGGTAGGATCCGACATGAGGTGTCTAAAATGAACAAAGCCTAGTTGAGGTGTCTAAGTGAAAGTTGGTGCAAACTTTAGGTAGCCACTGATGGGTTCCACCAAAGTTGGGTATCTACCATATTTCCTTACTTCTTTAATATTTTATTGTGTGTTGTGTTGAATGGATGGTTATATTACCTATAAAAGGCTTAAGGTTGGTGTCATCATGACCTTGCTTTTTGGATCGTGATAATCTCACATGAATTTAAACTCATCTATTTTAAAGTGTGTTATGTTGGATTCACTAAATGAAGATTTTGAAGAATGACAAAGTAAAAAACTAATGCATGGAACATATTGACTTAACACGATCTTAAATACCCAGTACAAACAAGACTAGGAGCTGGAAAAGATGCAGGTAGCGGGGAACTCTGAATCACACGAGGAAAAGGAACCACTATAACTTTAGTGAGTTAGATCAAAGAAGGAAAGGTTTTTTGATATATAAATAGAGCAAGGTTTTCTATAAAGAAACTTGTGCACTTACATAGAGAGATACGAGCAGAACATAATCTTATTGTGAGAGAGTTCTAATTGAAGATTTGTTAAAGTGCTGCAAAGAAACACAACTGAAGAGTTTTATTCTGTTTGTTTTTGAGTCCTTTGTTAAGTTGTCGTAATTTGTTTGTTGTGAATTTTAGTGTAGTTGGATCTTCGAGTTGGGGAAACTTGAAGATCCGGGAGAACATAAACCTGGGGATTTGTGTTCTAAATGTACGAATTAGTGTTTATAATTTCTTAGGTTACATTAGTTTGTAATCATTTGTAGTTTGAAGTTTTTGAGTTAATAAAGGTTTAAAATTGAAATTGCTGGGCAATTACAAACGTGCTTACTTTGTACTACTAAACATTCTACAGATCAGATAGCTTATACACGATCCTTAGAAGAATTACGGAGGTCATAATTCCAATAATTGGTATCAAAGTGGGTAATCTTAATCAAGAGTCTAATAACTCAAGGTAAGATCACTATGAATTATGCACCTCCTCTTGGACACAGTCAAAGACAACATATCAATAGGCCACCATTATTTAATGGGCAATACTACTCACGGTGGAAGGCAAGGATACAAGACTTAATTTAGGCTGAATACTATGAACTATGGATCAGATTTACCGATGGACTTTTGATGTCTACAATCAAGGACATGGAAGGAAAGGACATTCCTAAACCTAAGGCTCAATATGGAGAAGCTGACTACAAGACGCTAGGAAATAATGCCAAGGCTAAATTCATTCTCGTATGTGGACTCGGACCTGACGAGTTCAACCGCATCGCTGGATGTACCACTACTAAACAAATATGGGATACAATTCTAAATGTACATGAAGGTACTACTTAAGTTCGAAAGTTCAGAATCGCTAGACTTTGCACAGACAATAAGTCCTACAAGATGAAGAATGGAGAATCACTTCAGGATATGATCACTAGATTCACCACAGTGGTAAATAAATTAATATCCTTGGGAAAAATATACACTACAAAGAACATGTAGATAAGATTTTTCGAACTCTGCCTAGATCATGGGAATGCCTAAATCATGGAAAATCAAAGTTACTATAGTAAGAGAGGCCAAAGACTTAACAAATATGACCTTAGATGATCTTGTAGGAAATCTAAATACATATTAGATGAATGTCGAAAGTGTCAAAAGAAGTGAAGGAAATAAAGATAAGAGTCTTGCTCTCAAGGCAACTAATGAGAATGATGAATCTGATATAGATAATGAGGATATAGCCTTGATAAGTAGAAATTTCAAGAAAGTCATGAAATGTGGAAAGAAACTTTCTCCTATCAAGGAGAAGAGCACAAAAAAATCAGAACGATGGATGTTATAAATGTGGTAAAACTGACCATCAAGCCAAGGATTGTCCTATGTGTTAAGTTGAGTGGAGAAAATAAAGGATTGAAAAGGAGAAAAGCGAACTAACAAACAAAAGGAAAAGTAAAAACAAAAGTAAAAAATAATCAAGCTATGTATGTTGGCTGGGGAACAAGTTCAGACAACTTTGAGGACCATGATGACATTGCACTGATGCCCATAAAGGATTCAGAACCTGAATCTGATTCTGACACTGAGGAAGAGAAGGTAAATATTTTTTATCTCAAAAATAATATCAAACTATTTTCAATGAAAAATTACGGAAAAGGGCCAAAAATACCCCTAGACTATAGGAAAAGGTTTAAAAATACCCTTCATCCATCTTTTAGTCTAACAATACCCTTATATTCACCTTTTTGGCTCATTTATATCATTGAAACTAACAATTCTCTCTTTATTCTTTTTTTAAAAAATATTTATTATTTGTCATACTCCTAGTGGATAATATAAAGATCCCACCTTAATTAGATTATTTTCCATTATTTATCCAAATCAAAGCAGTATATCTCTTCAAGACCCTAATTATTTTATCAAAAATATCTTGTAGTATTTTTTATTTATTGTAGTTTTTTATTATTTATTTATTTTTTGATCCAACTCCTCTCCATTTATTTCTCTCCATTTTCTCAAAATTTTACCTAGATTGAAGACTCGTGATATAAGAAAAAATTAATGGCTAAGATTTAATTAATTAAATCAAGATTCTAAACATGATATAGATAATTAATATTTTATAAACAAATTTATTATGTCATAATTATAACAATATATTATCTTATCCATAAATACATTACACATTTTTTTCTCTATTTTCCTACTTTACTTTTCCCTGTGGCTACGATCATCCATATATGCTTTTGGTTTTTTTAATGAGTTAATCTTTTAAGTAAAATTGTTTGTGGAACTTTTTCTTTGAAAATTAGTTATCACATATTAGCAAAATAATTAAGTTAATAATTTATTTTTATTTTAAAAAGGAAGATAGATATTGCTTAGGATTTACGAATAACATAATATGTTGCTATAATTGTGACATTATTAATATTTTTATAATATTTTAACTATCTAAATCAAACTTTTTTTTTTAGAGTAAATACAAAAAATACTAGATTTTTAAAAAAAAAGAAATTGGGGTCTTGAAGAGGTATAT